>CM054059.1:82611575-82774173 GCA_028641055.1 Alopecurus myosuroides | reverse complement strand
GTCACTCTGTGCTCGAACCGCTTCGTCACGTGCTGCCCTGCCCTCGCCAAGATACGTGCCATCTTCTCGTCCCTCGTCGAGTTCAAGACGCTCAGGTATGTACTCCCTCCGTCCGGAATTAAATGTCACAAAGTTTGATAAAAGTGGATGTAATACATCCACTTTTATCAAACTTTGTGACATTTAATTCCGGACGGAGGGAGTATATCAATCATCCCAATCAACTCCCGGAGATGTCAACATTATATTGTTCCTGTCATTGATCCTCAAACATACACGTACTATTACGTTTATCAATGCAGGGATTCCTGGGACTTGCTGCGCGTGAGGCACGAGGCGGCGTCGACTATACATTAACTTGGTTTATCGAACTCCAGAGCTGAAAGACTATATGCACCCGTTTCACGGGTCAATGAATCCCCATAACGTACCCCCCTCGGCTTCAGACACGCGGGGCACGCTACTACCTAATCCATCCCGACGTGTTTGCTCAGTAGGACTTGTACCGGAAATACCACTTACTAGAACTTGTACCGGAAATATTACAATGCTTCAAATCATATAGGAACTAGCCTTAGGTTAATCGCATCCACCTTTCTCATGTAGCTGGCTACGGGTATTCATCACTGGTGTGTGCTTCTCATTATGGGAACTCTGATATGCAGATTGGTGAAATGAGAGATCATTTTTGCTCTTGTTTGGGTGACTAGGATATTTGAGCAAGTCGTGCAGCTATTGGATTATAATGACCTTAACAATTGTCAAGAAGCGGGAGGTGGGTGCATATGCAAACAAGACAAGAAAAGTGCCTGAAATGAAAACCGAAATAACAATATATGTTATATATACTTTGTGCATGATGCATTGTGTCCACCTTTCTCGTGTAATCAATTATTGATAGCAGACCCCTTTTTTTAGATTTGATCATTAGCTTGAGCTATGTCACTTGAAGCTTTGTGTTTTGCTGATAATTAATTTTTTTGTTGATAGTTCATTAGGTACTTCCTCAGTTTTAGATCACTTAATCTCTCTAATACTCTCCAACCTCCGAAATTTCACGTGACAGACCAAGCAAATGCTAAAGATGCAACTGATGGTGGATATGATGGCAAAAGTGAGGAAGCAGCAACTGGGTTAATTGTGTCTAATGAATCGTATATGGATATGGTGGGTGACTGGATCCTCCCTACTTAATTTTCTTTACAAAGATTTGTTATATTTCTGTAAATCTTTCATACGTGTCTGCTGCCACACTATATATCACAGCATGAACCTTGATGCGTCCAAGGGTGCATGGCTCTCCTTCGGGGTACTTACTCCCCGTGACCTAAAAACACCAAGGAGGCACTTCGTAGAATTTTCCGCCGCCTCTTCGCGATGGAAATGATAAAGAGAAGAAAACACCTTCCTTGCGGGGAGATTCCACCGGGGAAATTCCTGTCTGGAGGGGGAATCGTCACCACCGACACCGTGATCGCACCAGGCATCATCAAGATCATCATCGCCATCGTCATCACCATCGCACCACATCATCCTCACCATCCACCCCCGTCCTGTTATAACAATGAGGGTTTTATATCGTTGTTTTCCACTAGATTTCTCTCCCGATGCGAATTACTTGTTTGTAGTTGATGCTTACGAGATTTATCGGTGTTTGCACTTTATGCCCAGATTCTTATTCATCCATTTATCACCTCTGATCATGTACCACATGATGCGTTGTGAGTAGATCGTTTAGTTCTTGAGGACATGGGAGAAGTCTAGATATTAGTAATCATGTTTTGTTGATTAATATTTACCGGTTTGATATTCAAGTTATGTTGTTATTTCTCTAGCTGTGTTATGTGAACGACTACATATCACTTCACCTTTTAAGGGCCTAGAGGAATGCATTGTGTGTTGGATTGCTTGTGCTGGGTTGCCGGAGTGACAGAAACCTAAACCCCAGCTTGTAATACTTCACATAAGGGAGTAGTAGATACCACGAGTTTATTGCCACGGTTAGATTTATTTCTTAATTAATTTCTTGTATTTGCGTACGCTTGCAAGTAGTGTAATCGTAAGTGTGCATCATTCTTGGATAGGATGGTGCACTAGCATAGGTCTACCCACATAACACTTGCCAAAACGATAAAGATTAATCAACAACGTGTGATAAAAATAACTAGGCGAAACCTCCTGTGTGTCCTCGGGAACGTTTTAGCCTTTATAAGAAGTACCACCGACTTGTCCTTTATGCTAAAAAGGATTGAGCCACTTGCTGCAACTATTTACCTTTACTAGTTATTTACTTGTTATTGCTTTGTTACTATTACAAAAATCACTAAACGATTGTTCTCTAGTGTTTTTACAGTATAACCTTACTCGAAACTATCTATCGATACCTTCTACTCCTTGTTGGGTTCGACAGTCTTATTTATCCAAAAAGCTGCGATCGATCCCCTACACTTTTGGGTCATCAAGACTATTTTCTAGCATCATTTTTGGGGAGTGTAGCTCTATTGGTAAGGAAACATTTTACTGTAAGTGTTGTTTTTATTACCGTCGGTTTATTTTGCTGAATCATGGAATTCTTTACTACTGGTTATATGTTCGGGAATGACTCCTCCATCACTCATGTGGTAGAGAGAAGTTTCTCCATTTACTGAAATTATCCCTTTTGAAATACTTATTGGAATTGTTGATCATGTTATGGATAACCGTTATGTCGGTGATGGAACTGTCCATCCATGTGAGCACTTGCTTTATATTAAAGAATTATATGAGTTGTTTAAGATTGCAGGTGTGCCAAGAGATTTAATCATGAGGAAACTATTTTCTATATCATTGAAAGAAAGAGCATGGGAATGGTATAGGTTATTGGATGATTCACATTTGTTGGATTTGAAGGAGCTTACATCTCTCTTTTATTTCAAATTTTATCCTCTTCATGAAATACACCAAGATCGGAATTTATTTATAAAATTTTTCCGTGTGATGGAGAAAGTATTGCCCAATCTTGGGGGAGGCTAAAAACATTAATGTGTAAATGCCCCAATCATAAGATTCCCAACGAAATTATTATTAATATTTTGATGCAAGGCTTTCACGTCATGACAAGGACCTTCTTGATGCCTCTTCTAATGGTTCCTTCACGGACAAGAAGATTGATGCTAAATGAGATATTATTGAAAGAATTCAACGTAATAAGATTGGGAGATGGACAAAGTTAAAGAGCCATGTATAAATTATGAATACGATTGCGTTAGGTCTTTTGCTGAAACTGAAAATTTGAACATGCTTAGTGCTAAATATGGCATCAATTCTCAAGTAATTGTTGAACTTTGCAAAACATTTGCCTCTCATGTTAGTATTCGTAAAGTAAAGTGGGACAAGTATCACGAACCTTATAAGGATAATATTAACGAGAAACAATTCTTTAGTAGTGAAATACTTGTTAACACTGTTGATCATGTTTTACCTGTTGTTCACTTTGAGAAACCGCCTTTTCCTGTTAGAGTAAAAGAACATTCTTTTGCCAATGATATTGTGAACAAAAGTTGTAAGAAAATTATGGAACCTAAATATCAAATAATTGTGGAACCTACAGTGGACATGGTTAAAGATCTTGTTGCTGAAAATATTGATGCTTGTGATATGTATTTCTGTGAGGCCACCTCTAACTTAGTGGCACCTAGTAAACATCATAGACCTATTGTTGGCACACCTGTTGTTTCTGTAAAAATAGGTGAACATAATTATTATGGACTTTGCGATTTGGGATCAAGTGCAAGTGGTATGCATTTCTCTATATCAGGAAATTATTAATGAAACTACTCCGTGTGAAATTGAAGACATTGATGTTACTATTTAGCTGGCCAACAAAAAGACTATTTCACCAGTTGTCATTGTAAGAGATATTAAAGTTCTATGTGGTAAGGTAAAATACCCCGCTGACTTTTTAATACTTGGTTTAGTTGAAGATAAATCTTGTCCTATTACATTTGGTAGACCTTTCCTTAATACACGTGGCGCTGTTATAGATTGTAAGAAAGAGAAAGTGTTTGTCAAATTTGGAGATGAACACTATGAATTTAATTTTAGTAAGATTGCTAGACAACATCATGATAAAGAGTTACCTAACAAAGATCTAGCTATTGAAATAATTGCCTCTATTGCTATTCCACCTAACAATCCTTTACAGCTATTCAAGGATGAGCACGAGAATGACATGTATATGCAGGAAAGAAATGAACTAGAGGATATTTTCCTCGATCAGCCTGCTATTATCAAACACAATTTTCGTGTTGAATCTTTAGGGCCACCTTTACCACATAAATGATATCTAGTGTTTGATCTTAAAGTTCTTCCCAACACACTTAAATATGCTTATTTAGATGAAAATAAAATATATGATGTTATTGTCAATGCTAACTTTTCAGAGTATGAAGAAGAACGGTTATTGGAAACACTCCGGAAACACAGTAAAGCTATTGGTTATACTTTGGAGGATCTTAAAGGCATTAGTCATGTTCTATGTCAGCATTCCATTAGTCTTGAGCCTGATGCCAAGCCTGTGGTTGATTTTCAACGTTGTTTAAATCCATAGATGAAAGAGGTGGCGAGAAGTGAAATTTTGAAACTTCTCGAAGCTGGTATTATTTATCCTATTGCTAATAGTAGATGGATTAGTCCTATCCATTGTGTTCCCAACAAAGGAAGTATGACTGTTGTTGCTAATGATAAAAATGAACTTATTCCTCAAAGAAATGTGGTAGGTTATAGAATGTGCATTGATTTTAGAAAATTGAATAAAGCTACTAAGAAGGATCATTATCCTTTGCCTTTTACTGATCAAATGCTAGAGGTTGTCTAAAAACACTCACTTTTGTTATTTGGATGGTTCTTCTAGCTTTTATCAAAACCAAGCAAGACCAAGAGAAAACCACCTTCACTTGTCCTTATAGTACTTATGCTTATAGACGTATGCCTTTCGGTTTATGTAATGATCCTACTAATTTTCAAAGATGTATGTATGCTATTTTTCATGGTTTTTGCGAGGAAATTGTGGAGGTATTCATGGATGACTTCTCTGTCTATGGGACTTATTTTGACAGTTTCCTCCATAATCTTACCAAAGTTTTGCAACGATGTGAGGATACTGATCTTGTTTTGAATTGGGAGAAATGCCACTTTATGGTCAATGAAGGAATTGTTGGTGGACATAGAATTTCTGAAAGAGGCATTGAAGTTGACAAGGTCAAAGTTGATGCAATTGAAAAGATGCCCTATCCTAGGGACATCAGAGGTATACGTAGCTTTCTTGCTCATGTTGGTTTCTATAGGAGATTTATTAAAGACTTTTCTAAGACTTCAAGAACTCTTACCAATCTTCTTCAAAAAGATGTTCCTGTTTTTATGATGATTGTAAAGAAGTATTTGAAGTTCTTAAGAAAGCTTTAATAACTGCTCCCGTCACTCAACCGCCTGATTGGAACTTGCCTTTTGAAATTATGTGTGATGCTAGTGATTATGCTGTAGGAGTTGTTCTAGTACAAAGAGTAGATAAGAAGTTGAATGTTATTCATTATGATAGTAAGACTCTAGAAAGAGTTTTTAGCTGTTGTTTTTGCTTGTGATAACTTTAGGCAGAATATTGTTGATTCCAAGGTCACTATTCATATTAATCATGCTGCTATTAAATATATTATGGAAAAAAAGATGCTAAGCCTATGATTATTAGATGGATACTCTTGTTACAAGAGTTTGATTTGCATATTGTTGATAGGAAATGAGCTGATAATCCTGTTGCTGATAATTTATCTAGAATGGAAAACATTCCTAATGATCATATTCCTGTTAATGATAGTTCTCCCGATGAACAACTTGCTTCTATTAAGGTTAACTCACGTGAAAATCCTTGGTATGATGATTATGCTAACTTTATTGTTTCTAAGTTTTTGCCTCCAAACTTTACTTATCAACAGAAGAATAAATTCTTTTATGATTTGAGGCATTACTTTTGGGATGACCCACATTTATATAAAGAAGGTGTAGATAGAGTATTTAGAAGATGTGTACCTGCGCATGATCAAGAAAAACTATTGAGGAAATGTCATAATAGTCCTTATGGAGGGCATCATGCTGGTCAAAGAACTGCACACAAGGTTTTACAATCAGATTTTTACTGGCCTACTCTCTTTAAAGATGAAAGCAAATTTAATTGTACTTGTTATGAATGTCAAAGGGTTGGTAAAATTAGTAGACGTAATGAAATACCTATGAACTATTCTCTAGTTATTGAACTTTTTGATTGTTGGGGATTTGAATTTATGGGTCCTTTTCCCTCTTCACATGGCTATACTCATATTCTTATTGTTGTTGATTATGTTACTAAATGGGTAGAAGCCATTCCAACTAAAAGTGTTGATCATAAAACCTCTATGAAAAGGCTTAAAGACATAATTTTCCCTAGGTTTGGTGTTCCTAGATATCTTATGATTGATGGAGGTTCTCATTTTATTCACAGTTCTTTTAGAAAAACTCTTGCTAAATATGATGTTAATCATAGAATTGCTTTGCCTTATCATCCTCAAACTAGTGGTCAAGTAGAACTATCAAATAGGGAGATCAAATTAATTTTGCAAAAGACTGTTAACAAATCTAGGAAGAATTGGTCTAAGAAACTTAGTGATGCTTTGTGGGCTTATAGAACTGCTTATAAAAATCTCATGGGCATGTCTATTTATAAAATGGTTTATGGAAAACCTTTTCATTTACCCCTTGAGCTAGAACACAAAGCTTATTGGGACGTTAGAGAACTTAATTGTGATTTCAAATTAGCTGGTGAGAAAAGATTGTTAGATATGATTTCTTTAGATGAGTGGAGAAGTGAAGATTATGAAAATGCCAAGTTGTTTAAAGAAGAAGATAAAAGATGGCATGATAAAAAGATTCTCAAAAGAGAATTTAACATAGATGATAAAGTATTATTTCATAGGTCTTGTCTCAGATTTTTTGCAGGAAAATTACTCTCTAAATGAGAAGGACCTTTTATTGTGGAAGAAGTTTATCGTTCTGGTGCTATCAAGATTAATAATTTCCAATGCACCAATCCGCAATTTGTGAATGGCCAAAGACTCAAGCATTATTTATCCGGTGATCCATACAACGTGGAAGTTGATATTGTCTGGGTACTCCCAAAGATCATATTAGAGAAAAATATCATAGCAGGACAGAGTCAGAATTGGAGTAGGTATTGGTTTTGGTAAGAAAACACTCACGAAACACAGTAAAATTTATATTCATTGTTTTTGGAAAATATGAAAAATTCGGGCACGAAAGAGTTGGATCCGGTGCCGGAGGAACCCAGGTGGGCCCTAGGCGCGAGCTCTTTCTTGGCTGCGCCTGGTTGGCCCCTAGAGGCCCTGGAGCTCAATGTCGACTCTGCTTCGACTTTTTACCTTCCTTATGTTCGGTAACTTTTTGCTATATAATCCCCCGGGATCTTAACCTCTGTTTTCGATGAGTTTTCTTTTCGAGCTATTTCTGTCAGGGAGCCGAGACCTTTTACATCAAGATGTCCTCCTTCAGTGCAAGCATGGAGAAATATGCTGGCCGACGCCTTCGCCAGATTCAGCAAGACATCAAGCAAGGGACTTTCATGGAGTGGGCTAAAGAGGAAGAGATAGTTGCAAGGAAATAAGATATGGATCACCACATAAAGGAGGGGATCAGGAGAGCTGCACGATGCCAATTTGGAGGATCATCTTCAAGCAACACCACCTTTGTGGGATCAATTAACCTTCAACGTAATTATTCTCATGGTGTGCAGGGAACCGTTCCTCAAAGTCGGGATCCATACATATCACCCATGATAGCTGATGCATACCGGGTCGCCGACCAATTCTGCGAGCAATATCCAGTTCTTAAGGATGAGGTGGCAATACTTGAAGCATAAAACCTTGAACTTCGCCTCATAATCAAAGACTTCCTCAATACCGTTGGGGACCTCCTAGCACCACCGAAGAATCAAGACTAATTACTATGGGTAACATGCACTCCCTTGGCTTGTCCAAGCTTGGGGGAGTTGCCCCGGTATCACTATCTTTGGTTTTATTATTAGAGTCGTGTGTCTTATCATGGTTAGGGAGGATCTTATAGTATGAGTTTGCAACTGGCTATCGCTCCCTTATAAGTAAAGCTTTGTATCTGTTGGTGTGAGTTTGCCTATGATGAAATATTGATATGAAGTTTTTTCTTACTTAGTAGCACTATATGTGTTATTCATGGCAATTATTCTCGCATTCTTGTCTTGTGTTTAGTAGTGATCTCATGTTGGGTATAGTAGCAGAAATTTATTGAGTATTGGCAAACATAGCATTGGTCATAGCAACAACACTCACAGACTTAGAACAAAGAAGAGAAGTTTCACATGCAAATATATTACCCCATAGATCATTTATGTCCGTAAAACCTTCATGCTTATGTTCTTATGATTGATGTGTTATGCTGACAAGGAAGACGATCACAATACCTCATGTTTTATATCATTGCATGGTTTTATATATCTGTTTGCATCTCTCAACTTTGTATGTTTGCTATCCAAAAACCCCGTACTGAGTAAGATCACTACTCATGCATCCAAATACCTGAACCAAAAACCTTCCACAAGTGTCCACCATACCTTCCTATATGTGGTATTTCTCCACCACTCCAAGTAAATTTCTCGTGTGCTACCTTTGAAACTTTCAAAATATCAAACCTGTTTTGTGTCCCTGTTTTAGCTCATGAGGAAGTAGTTTAAAGTTTATGATTTCTGATGTCAACCAAGGTTCTTCTTTCTTATTTCGCCCGATGAGTATGGAATCGGTGCTTGATACGTCTCCAACGTATCTATAATTTCTGATGCTCCATGATAACATTATGCCAATTGCTACACGTTTTCTCCCTTCTTTATAGCATTTTTACACGTTTTCCGGGACTAACCTTTAACAAGATGCTAAGTGCCAGTTCCCTGTTTTCTGCTGTTTTTTATTTCAGAAAAGTTGTTCTAGAAATATTCTCGGACTTGGACCCCACAAAGCCCGAAGTGCCTATTTTCCCCGAAGCATCAAGAAGACCGAAGAGGAGACGAAGAGGGGCACCAGGGGGCCCACACCATGAGGTGGCGTGGCCCCCCTTGGCCGCGCCAAGGGGTGGTGTGGGGCTCCTAGGGCTCCACCGCCTCTGCCCTTTTGCCTATTTATCCCCCCCGGATGGAAAACCCTAAAGACCTGATATAAAATCCCGGAAAATTTCTGCAGCCGCCGTCGTCACCAACCCTAGATCAGGGGGGTTCTGAAGTTGTCTCTGGCACCCTGCCGGAGAATAAATCATCCCCCGAGGCCTCTTCATCACCATGACTTCCTCCAGAGTGATGCATGAGTAGTTCATCCTTCGACTACGGGTCCATAGCAGTAGCTAGATGGTTGTCTCCTCATCATATGCCTCCATGTTTAGATCTCGTGAGCTGCCTAACATGACCAAGATTGATCTTATATAACTCTAGGTGCTGTGTTTGATGAGATCCGATCAATATTGAACTTATGCCAATTTTATTATAGTATTTATTTGCATATGCTATCTGTGATCTTGCATGCTTTCCGTTGCTAGTGGTTGCTCTGGCCAAGTAATTGCTAGTGACTCCAAGAGGGAGTATTTTTGCTAGATAGTGGGTTCATGCCTCCTTTTCGCCTGTGCTCGGGTGACAGAAACGTGACGGGGGAGGATGTGATGTTGCCACTAGGGAGAAAACTGCGGTGAGAGTGCCCGCGTGTACAATCATTGCTTACATTACACACATTATTTAATGCAGTTATCTGTTGCTTGCAACTTAATACCTAAGGGGTTTCTGATGATTACATGAGGGTGGAGTATTAGTCATAGATGCAGTTGGATTACGGTCTATGTATATTGTTGTAATGCCCGCACTAAATATCATAGTAGTCATCATGTCATGAATGTGCACCACGGTCCAACCTTTATTTGTCAATTGCCCAGCTGTAATTTGTTCACCCAGCATGCTATCTTTTATGGAGAGACACCACTAGTGAACCTATGAACCCCGGTCCATTTTCTTACACTGTTAAACAAGCCACCACAATTTCTTGCTTTCTTTACTTACTGCAAGCATACACTATTTTCCACACTATATGTCTAATCTTTGTTTTCATCAAGATTGGTGAGATTGACAACCTCACTGTACCGTTGGGACAGAGTATTTTGGTTGTGTTGTGTGCAGGTTCCACATTGTTGCTGACACTGGTGAGCCATCACCACCGCCAGTGGCATCAACCTTCTGAAGGTCCTCTTTCTCCTACTGGATTGATAACCTTGGTTCTTAACTAAGGGGAAAACTCCTACCGCTGTGCTCATCACACCCTCCTCTTGGGGTATCCCAACGAGTGCAAGATCTGCACCATCAAGGACTTTTTCTGGCGCCGTTGCCGGGGAGGAAGGAGTCTTCTGGCAATGGGAGTCTCTCACTCTCAACCTCTTTATTTTGTTTATTGTCTTGTTTTTTTTTTGTTTTTTTTTATTCTCTTTATCAAAAACAAAAAAAAAATAGTTTACTTTATAGCATAGAAAGCAACTCAAGTATTTTCAAGTGAAGCATTCGCTTGCTATTTTTGCTTTATCATGCTTGATATCAATGTTTGATGTCTTTGAAACTAGATCTTTTAGGAAAGGAGGGTTCACGGATGAACAACAAAAACATTATAAGGAACACCGCTTGTCACAAAAAGGGATACACTTATGGGAGCAAATTAATAAATTGCATGACTATGCTAAAAACTTGTGCTCTACTTGTAATGTTACTTATTGCTTTGATAAATCTTGTTGCTGTAGGAGGCATAAGCACCTCCCTTTTCAATGTGAGTATAATGATAATGTTACCATATCTTCTTATGTTAAGGGAAATTATGAATTATATGATGTGGAACAAATTGAAGAATTTATTGCTTGGAAGGGTGCATTCGAAATTGCCTATTCGCTTGAAAGTATTGATGATGCACCTTATAAATATGAGATTTATGCTATACTTGAATATTGCTTTGATAATTACAAGGATTGTAATTACTACATAGTGGAATATCTTAATAAATTGTCTCAACCTAAGGAAGTAACTGATGCCTTGCAGGAGCCTATGGAAGAAGAAACTGCTAAATCTGGAAGCTCATTGGATGAAAAAGAGGAGGAGAGTGATGACCAAGAGGAGGAAGAATGGAGCTGCCCATGTCTACCTCCAAATGATAGTAACTCTTTAACTCATACATTATTTGATAAAATTGATAATTTATATACTTGTGACCTTGATACTACTATGAATGAAACTTGTGAGAATGATATTGCTACTGTTATTTATGATAATCCATGCTATTTTGATGAATCCTACGATAATCCTCTATTTATTCCAACTATTGATATGCATGATAATGAGGAAGTTTGTTTAGAAAATTTATATGATAATGCTCTTGATGATGGTCCTATGTTACTTGATGTTATAAATTATAATGCTACCGAAAATAGGATTGCTATAATGTGTCCCATTACTTTTAAGAGTGACCAATCATCTTGTTTTTCTATTGCTAAAAGTGGAAAAAAGAGGATCTGATTTTAAATATTGATCCCACTGTTTTTTAGCTTGGTATGAATTGTGTGCTTTAGGCCATGACAAACATGCTTTATCTGATAATTATGTTGTTGAGTTTGTTCATGATGCTACTAGAAATTATTATGTGAGAGGAAAATATGGTTGCAGGAATTTTCATGTTACTAAAACACTTCTCTTTTTGTTGAAAGTTTTGAAGTTGCTCTTGTTCTACCTTTCCATGATTTCTAGTTTGAGCTTCTTTAATTTATTTCTTTACAAGATTACTATGCATAGGAAGTGGCTTAGACTTAAATTTGTTTTAGATTTTCTTCATGATGCTCTCTTTTGCTTCAATTCCTATTTCTTATGTGAGTATCCACGTGATTCCACCTTTCTATGCCTAGCTGAAAGGAGTTAAAGAAAAGCGCTACCGGGAGACAACCCGTTTTATTTTGTTGTTTTCAACCCATTTTCCTTCGTTTTTTCTTTTGTGTGCTTTTCACATGGGTGTTGTCTATTTCCTTAGAAACCCTTCTGTCTCTTTTCTTTTGTGTTTTTGTTGAGCCAAGTAAAACCTCTAGGGGAAAGTTGAGGGTATATTTCGGATTTCTGCGCAGGAAACAGATTTCTGCTGTCCACTTTTATTCCGTATAAAATCACATAAAATTCAAAATGACCCGGGGTTTTTTGTGCGTAATCCTGGTCTGTATACGCAACATTTATTAGTTGACCACTTTTTGATTTGAGCAAAAGAAGATTTTAGAAAAAAAAATCATCTTTACCTGCTGTCCTGTTTTGATAGATTTCTGCCAATAATTGCATTTGCATCTTAATCGCTTTCTTTTGGTGTTCTTTTGAGAAAAAGAGTTTTAAAAGAAGTTGTGACAGTAGCTTATGTGTTTTTGAGCGTTAGACATGTGTTGAAACTGAACCATGTGAATTTATTATTTCGATTGCACTAACGTTGCTAATGAAGATTGTGAGAAGTTTGGTGTGAAGGAAGTTTTCAAGGGTCAAGAGAAGAGGATGATATGACGTGATCAAGAAGAGTGAAGAGCCTAATCTTGGGGATGCCCCGGTGGTACATCCTAGCAAATTCCAAGAAGATTCAAGCGTCTAAGCTTGGGAATGCCCAAGGCATCCCTTTCTTCATCGACAAATTATCAGGTCACTTCTAGTGAAACTATATTTTTATTCGGTCACATCTTATGTGCTTTACTTGGAGCGTCTTTTATTTTTGCTTTCAGTTTGTTTTATTTTTGCAATAAGCTTGGTTGGACCCCAGCATTCTTTTATTGGAGAGTGACACGCTCCGCTTTTTCATGGGAATACTTTGTATTCTTAATCTCTGTCTGGCTGCTGCATTTATTTAGCTCCTGTTTTGCATGCATCTCTTATCAGAGCTGTTAGTTTTAGTAGTGTTCTGTGAGTACTCTCATATTTGCTTGTTGTATCATAAAGATTATTTTGTTAAAACATATCTTGTATGGTGCTTGTTGGTTGAAAGAAACTGCTGCTTAAAGTAGAATTTATAACAGTGCAAGTAGAAGCTCGTATAGACTGTTGCTAGAACTTTTTCATGACATGCTAAAAGTTATTGTAGTTCTAAAGCCTTGTGATGTTGAGTAGCATGAATAGCCTCAAATAGCTGAGAGTGTTTAATATGTCATTTAAAGATTAATGAGTTGTTCCTGTCATAAGGAAGCAAAAAGTTACGGTATTCTCTTTCGAATGTTTTATTTGGTTGACTTGGTGCATGCTCACACCATGTTTATGACTATTAACCAGTCACGAATAGCCTCCATGACCACTTAGTTTTTGAACTATGATACCTCTTATGCTTTAATTAATGATGTTTATGTCGCTATGCATGATTATGGCTCTTATGCTCTCTTGATTTGTCGCTCCCAGTCTTTTGCTAGCCTCCACCTGTACTGAGTATGAGCTCTACTTGTGCATCCAACTCCCTTAAACCAAAGTTTTTCCCATTGTGTCCACCATACCTACGTACATGTGGTATTTAACTGCCACTCCAAGTAAATTGCTCATGTGTTACCTTTAAAAGCTTCAAAATTACTCCTGCTTTATGTTCCTGTTTTTGCTCATGAGGACGTCAATAGAGAATCTTTATCTCACTTGTTGATTGGATTTCACACCCTGGAATAGTGGCTTCATCCGCTTATCCAAATGATAGAAGAGCTGGCAGCGGCGTGCCCAGCCCCAAATTAATACGCATAGAATCTCTTCACTATTTTTGCCCCTCATTTATCAGTCAAAGCATACTTGTGTAAACAAAAGAGAAACAGGGATGACCTTCTATCCAGATGCATCCTACACATGGGAGCCGCTCTTGTGATTCCAGTTGGTTTGTGACGTACTGTATTGTCTGTTTACCATTCGTTGACATTAGCATACATCTCCCAAAATATAGACACTCCTCCACGGTATGTGATTGTTGGCAGGCACCCGAGGATTCGGTTAGCCATGGTTTGTGAAAGATGGATGGGAGGAGTGTCAAAATTTTAATGCCTCTGTTTAATAAAATAAAAATCTCCATTACATGAGTGATCCCTGCTTCCCTTCGCGAAGGGCCTTTCTTTTACTTTTATGTTGAGTCTCCATCTTCTAACTTTTTGCACAATTGAGAGAGCATTTTTGCCATTCTTAGTCCTATGTGCATTGTCCCATAAACGTCAATAATTACTTCATGATGTGATATTATTTGTTCTTAAATTATTTGCTCTAGTCTTCCTCATGATATTTGAAGGTGTCCTGACATTTATGTTTTGCCCCACTCTTAAGGACTAGCGAAATATCACTTTGCCATGCTTTCTCTATACCTGAAACAAACGTTTATCTTTATTTGCATTATTATTCGTGATCCTTTATTTGAGATACTCCTCATGATCAAAAGTGATTGCTTTGCTTTATTATTAAAGTTCTATTTATAATTTTTGTGTTTGAAGTTCTATGATCTCAGCTTGCATATACCTTTATATTTTTATGATCAAGATTATATTAGTAGCATGTCACCTCAGAAATTATTGTTTTATCGTTTACCTACTCGAGGACGAGCAGGAACTATGCTTGGGGATGTTTGATACGTCTCCAACGTATCTATAATTTCTGATGCTCCATGATAATATTATGCCAATTGCTACATGCTTTCTCCCTTCTTTATAGCATTTTTACATGTTTTTCGGGACTAGCCTATTAACAAGATGCCAAGTGCCAGTTCCCTGTTTTCTGCTATTTTTTATTTTAGAAAAGTTGTTCTGGAAATATTCTTGGAATTGGACCCCAGAAAGCCCGAAGTGCCTATTTTCCACGGAAGCATCCAGAAGACCGAAGAGGAGACGAAGAGGGGCACCAGGGGGCCCACACCATGAGGTCGTGTGGGCCCCCCGGGCTCCACTTCCTCTGCCCTTTCGCTTATTTATTCCCCCCGGATGGAAAACCCTAAAGACCTGATAAAAAATCCCCGAAAAGTTCCGCTACCGCCGTCGTCAACACTAGATCAGGGGGGTTCTGAAGTTGTCTCTGGCACGCTGCCGGAGAGGAAATCATCACCGGAGGCCTCTTCATCACCATGCCTGCCTCCGGAGTGATGCGTGAGTAGTTCATCCTTGGACTACGGGTCCATGGCAGTAGCTAGATGGTTGTCTCCTCCTCATATGCCTCCATGTTTAGATCTTGTGAGCTGCCTAGCATGATCGAGATTGATCTTATTTAACTCTATGTGCTGTGTTTGTTGGGATCCGATGAATATTGAACTTATGCCAAGTTGATTATAGTCTTTATTTGCATATGCTATTTGTGATCTTGCATGCTTTCCATTGCTAGTGGTTGCTCTGGCCAAGTAGTTGCTAGTGACTCCAAGAGGGAGTATTTATGCTAGATAGTGGGTTCATGCCTCCTTTTCGCATGTGCTCGAGTGACAGAAACATGACGAGGGAGGATGTGTTGTTGCCACTAGGGAGAAAACTTCGGTGAGAGTGCTCGCGTGTACAATCATTGCTTACATTACACACATTGTTTAATGTAGTTATCTGTTGCTTGCAACTTAATACCAAAGGGGGTTTGGATGATAACCTGATGGTGGATTATTAGTCATAGATGCAGTTGGATTACGGTCTATGTATATTCTTGTAATGCCCGCACTAAATATCATAGTAGTCATCATGTCATGAATGTGCACTACGGTGCAACCTTTATTTGTCAATTGCCCAACTGTAATTTGTTCACCCAGCATGCTATCTTTTATGGAGAGTCACCACTAGTGAACCTATGAACCCCGGTCCATTTTCTTACACTGTTAAACAAGCCACCACAAATTTCCTGCTTTCTTTACTTACTGCAAGCATACACTATTTTCCGCACTATACGTCTAATCTTTGTTTTCAGCAAGACCGGTGAGATTGACAACCTCACTGTACCGTTGGGACAAAGTATTTTGGTTGTGTTGTGTGCAGGTTCCACGTTGTTGCTAACACCGGTGAGCCATCACCACCGTCAGTGGCATCAACCTTCCGAAGCTCCTCTTTCTCTTACTGGATTGATAACCTTGGTTCTTAACTAAGGGGAAAACTCCTACCGATGTCATCATAACACCCTCCTCTTTGGGTATCCCAACGAGTGCAAGATCTGCACCATCAGTGCTCATATAAAATTGCAAGAGAGTTGGCGCCCAATAATATAATATAAAAAAGCACTTCCCTATGGTTTGATGAAAGTTGGTGGGTACCCGTGGATACAGCTAGCCCTGGTTTTTGAAAGGCATGGTGGGGGGGGGAGTGCCAACCTAAATAAAGAAACGAAAACCTCTCTCAAAAGTCTAAACACCTTGCTTCACATGGGTTATGATAAGTTTTTCATTACCATTCGTTGACGTAGACATACATATCTCACAAAATTACATTTTCAATGCCTCCGTTTTATCAAAATAAAAATCTCTAGCACATGAGTAATCCCTTCTTCCCTCTGCGAAGGGCCTTTGTTTACTAACAAGATTGAGTCAGTTTACCTATTGCCTCTATTCTCTACTAGCAAACTTATGATGTTGAGCTGAGATGCATTATTTTATATGTCCACGATGATATTTAACCATGTTTTAATTGCAGTTAACATTACCATCATGGTAAACAAGTTGAAAGTTGAGTTTTTCTAACTAGCATCTTCCTTTGTGTCAGTTGTTTTCACCTCCTTTATTAAGAACATAATCTTTGGAAGTTTTCTATTCATGAAAAGACTTTGTGATAACTGAAGTATGTGTTATTTGCTTAATAGATCTGACATAGACTCTTCCGAGAAGATAAGATTGATATGATAATTGCTGACTAAGAACACAGTTTTCCACAGCTCAATGAATTTGCACCCACTATAACTTTATATGGTTGAATCATTACTTCTCTTTGAGAAGCATTTTGGGAAAGATTGCTGTATAGAATTGTTAGTGTTTATTGAATAATTGCTGATGCTTCATGTCCGTATTATTTATTATCGACACACTTCACATCATAAAACCTGTGG
Source organism: Alopecurus myosuroides (assembly GCA_028641055.1). NCBI lineage: Eukaryota > Viridiplantae > Streptophyta > Magnoliopsida > Poales > Poaceae > Alopecurus > Alopecurus myosuroides. Next base: position 82,757,030 of record CM054059.1, on the reverse strand, counting down.
TCATGTTTTCGAGCTTAGTTTTCGCTTGGGGAAAAGCGGAGTCTAAGCTTGCGGGAGATGATACGTCCTTTTTGCATCACTATTTTATATAATAATTTTCTCTTATTCATTGATATTTTCCCTATTAGAGCACTATACTTATGTTATTTCGTTGTTTTCTCTACGTATCCCAGTTTTACGGAATTATTTATCAGGGTCAGAAAATAGCTGGAAAAAGCACCTCTCGCAAGGGCTATTTTATGGACGCCAGAAAAATCGGGAAAAATAAGAAAACAAGGTTTTGTAAAAAAACACCAGGGATCCCGAAGGGCTTCCAGAGGGGAGCGAGGGGCACCCAGGCAGCTGCCAGGCATGGGCCCCCGCTTAGCCGCGCCTGGTGGGTCCCTGGCCGTCAAGGTACTTACACCCAGTGACCTAAAAACACTAGGGAGGCACTTCGTAGAATTTTTCTGCCGTCTCTTCGCGACGGAAATGACATAGAGAAGAAAACACCTTCCCGGCGGGGAGATTCCGCTAGGGAAATTCCCTCCTGGAGGGGGGAATCATCACCACTGTCAACGTCATCGCATCAGGCATCATCAAGATCATCATCGTCATCAACATCTGCACCATCATATTCACCGTCCACCTTCGTCCTACTATAACAATCAGGGTTCTATATCGTTGTTTTCCACTGGATCTCTCTCCTGGTGCGAATTACTTGTTTGTAGTTGATGCTTACGAGATTTGTCGGTGTTTTCACTTTATGGCTAGAATTTTATTCATCCATTTATCACCTCTGATCATGTACCATATGATGTGTTGTGAGTAGATCGTTTAGTTCTTGAGGACATGGCAGAAGTCTAGATATTAGTAATCGTGTGTCGTTGAGTAATATTTACTGATTTGATATTTAAGTTATGTTGTTATTTTTCTAGTGTGTTATGTGAACGTCGACTACGTAACACTTCACTTTTTAAGGGCCTAAATGAATGCATTGTGTGTTGGATTGCTTGTGGTGGCTTGCCGGACCGACAGAAACCTAAACCCCAACTTGCAATACTTCACATAAGGGAGTAGTAGATAACACGAGTTTATTGCTACAGTTAGATTTATTTCTTAATTAATTTCTTGTATTTGCGGACGCTTTCAAGTAGTGTAATCGTAGGTGTGCATTAGTCTTAGATAGGGCGGTGCACTAGCATAGGTCTACCCACATAACACTTACCAAACCAATAAAGATTAATCAACGACGTGTGATAAAAATAACTAGATGAAACCTCTCGTGTGTCGTCGGGTACGTTTTAGCCTTTATAAGAAGTACCACCGGCTTGTACTTTGTGCTAAAAAAGATTGGGCCACTTGAAGCTACTATTTATCTTTATTGTTATTTACTTGTTATCGCTTTGTTACTATTGCAAAAATCCCTAAACAATTGTTCTCTGGTGTTTACAGTGAAATCTTACTCGAAACTATCTATCAATACCTTCAGCTTCTCGTTGGGTTCGACACTCTTTTTTATCCAAAAAGTTACGATCGATCCACTACACTTGTGGGTCATCAGCGAGCATGGTTTCGGTTGGCGGAGAGGCGCGGTGCTCCGGCGCAGCGATGGTGAGCTCGAGGTCAAGCTTGTCGAGGTGAGCTCGGGCGCACGGTGCCACACCATGGCAGGAGAAGAGGAAGGGGAGAAGACAGCAGGGGGAATGGAGAAGGAGAGAAGGGAGAAGGGGATAAGGGAGAAGAGGATAAGGAAGAGAAGGGATAAGAGGATTAGGAGGAGAAACACCGCCACAGTTCAAAATAAAAAACATCCCGCCCTCACTTAGCCGTGGCCCACTAGTATGGGGTGCGACATGGCTAAGCTTTTTCCACTTATTTATTTTGTAGGAAAAATTCTAATTTTTTGGCATAACTGTTCCTTTTTGAATTTTGTGAATCTGAGAAAACTTCACCGAGTAAACCCTAGTGAAATCGAGTAGACGTTTTTCTCTATTTTTTCTTGATATATTAAACTTTTTTTTTCGAGGTCGTATGCACAAGTTATGGCTGTTTTGACAAAACTCATATTTTAAAATTTTTTCTGACGACTACACCTTCAACGCTAGCTACATATCAAAAGGGGAGAAGCCCTAGCCTCTGCATCGAGTGATGCACGCAGATTTTATTAATTATTAAAAGTTCAGAGTAGCTATAAAGTTTACAAACGCTGGACACTCACAGAGACATGTCTCCCGTACCATATTGGTGTAACCAACTCATGGTGCACCAACAATATGATGCGCCATGTCTATCAAAGGGTACCCAGCCGCACCATCCACCTGTAGCGTTTTTTGTGCGCGACGGCTATGGCCTTACCCGTAACGCACCCATTTAGATGTGTCACGGCCAAAATTTGGTTCGCCATGGGTAAGCTTTCACCTATAGCCATTTTTTCTAGTAGTGACTATACGGCAACTCGCCCATCTCATGGCGGAGAAGTACCCACACAGTACCATGTGGAAAGTGAACGGTACACGAAATTTCCTCGACGATACGCACACATGTCCTTTATAGTCGTTGTGGGCTCAGCAAAATCGACGTGTGTTTTTTTTTTGTTTTTTTTTACAAATATGACCCTTGGCAAATAGCATTGTCAAAAATAGCCCCTTTCGAATTTTATTGCCAAAACTAACCTGGCGGGAGGGCAGAAAACTGACACGTGTACTTTTCGCCGGCCCAATTGGCGGAAAGCCACTTCGTGCCAACACAGTTGGCGGAAGGCGGTTTAGAGCGTGCCAACTGCGCTAGCACAAAGTTCTTCCCGCCAGCTGAGTTGGCGGTAAGTGGCTTTCCGCCTTCTGGGTTGGCGGAAAGTCGATGTGTCGCTTTTTTGTCTTCCCGTCAGGCTAGTTTTGACAAATAAATTTAGATGGGGTTATTTTTGACAATGCTATTCGGTAGGGGTTATATTTGTGAACTTTTTTTTTTTGCCTTGATGGGTCCCTGAGAAGCCGAGGGTGAGTCTTTCGTCCAGAAGCTCGTCAGTTAAGGGTTCGCACTACAGGAAACGCTCCATATGCCGACGGCCATAAGCCGTCGGCACAGGCTAAAAAGCCGTCGGCACAGGCTGTGCCGACGGCCGCCGTCGGCCTATCCGGCGTCGGCACATGGTCAAATGGTCGTCGGCACATAAAAAACCGTCGGCGTAGGCTATGCCGACGGCAAAGCCGTCGGCACACTAAGCTCTATGCCGACGGCAAAGCCGTCGGCACAATATTTCCAAAATTCGAATTTTGGAAAAAAAATTTTTTTTTTTTTTTTTTGAACTCTTTTGAATTTTTATTCCAGAATTTTTCACTTAGCCACATATTTAATCTCTAATCTCTAATTACACAATTAATCTAGTCAACATACTTAACTTAGTCAAACTTCCCGTTCGGTCACCCATCCTGAAATTGCTCCAGCCCAAGCACGCTTAACCTTTGAGTTCCTTCCAAACTAGATTCCATATGAGATGTTAGAACTTACTGATATTACTATCATATCAATCATATTAACCTGTGGGGAATAATGTTAAACTTTTCTATTGTATAAATTTAAAACTGTATTTGAACAAATAACAATGATTTTATAATTATCTTTAGTGACTAAATAACAATATAATGTTATAAATTACTTTATTTTGTGAATAAATTATTTAATATACAATAATTTATATCTTTAAATCCGTAAATCAAAATTTGACAAATAAAATGTCTAAATCGATTAGAAAAATTAGAGAAATTCAAATATGACATCCATATCATAAAAACATCGATAGTTTTAAAAAAATTAATCTCTTTTGATAAATAGCCATGGTGGCCATTTTGACAGTTTCTGCCGATTAAGGTGGAAACAGGCCAAATGACGGGTGTAATGGCCAAATCCATGGCATAGTTTGTTTAAATATGCCCATATTCCACACAAACATGCATATTGGAAGCACGGACAATGTTCCCGAAGAAAGTTTTCCTTTTCATTTAATAAAAAAACCATTTTTCATCCTCCGAGTGTGAAAAATGGCTTTTTTTGTGAAGCATCAACCACAAATATGTTGCAAAACCTAGGAGCTGCATTTTTTGAATATACTAGACCATGTTATATTCACAAATAACCAATTATTTTCCTCTGAAAAGGTTTTTATCCACCTCTTTTGAAGAACACAAGTTTCTGCCGATTCAGTTGGAAACGGGTCAAATTTGAACTACAGGTGCCTCCTAGTTTGCTCATGATTTTTGGAAAAAATCATTTTTAGGTACACAACTACCTATTTCATCAGAGATACACCAAGAGTTTCTCAATATTCAAGCCCTAGATACGAACGGTCATGCCCGCCGTCTTGACTTTTTCACGAAACCGACTTAGAAAATTCCAGAAAATTTAAAAAACCCCAAAATGATGCAAGACCTTCGCGTGGTGTCATTATATATGTCCTAGTATCCACCAAAAATAATAAACTTGGAATACGACGGTTGTGTTGAAAATATGTTCACATAAATGAGCTATCTCCTACTAACATTCTAGGGTTTCGGGCCAAATGACGGGTGTAATGGCCAAATCCATGGCATAGTTTGTTTAAATATGCCCATATTAGACACAAACATGCATATTGGAAGCACGGACAATGTTCCCGAAGAAAGTTTTCCTTTTCATTGAATAAAAAAACCATTTTCCATCCTCCGAGTGTGAAAAATGGCTTTTTTTGTGAAGCATCAACCACAAATATGTTGCAAAACCTAGGAGCTGTATTTTTTGAATATACTAGACCATGTTATATTCACAAATAACCAATTATTTTCCTCTGAAAAGGTTTTCATCCACCTCTTTTGAAGAACACAAGTTTCTGTCGATTCAGCTGGAAACAGGGCAAATTTGAACTACAGGTGCCTCCTATTTTGCTCATGATTTTTGGAAAAAATCATTTTTAGGTACACAACTACCTATTTCTCATGATTTTTAGGTCCACCTAGATTTTGGTTGGATTCAGACGCCCCACAACCCTCTCAGACGAAACTGTTAACCCATTATTGTTAGTTGCGTTATTTCTCATGATTTTTTTCTAATTATTTAGTTTTAACAATATGCATGATAATTTAGATATATTTCTCCTCTTCGAAACGAGCTAAAGAATGTCAAAATCCGAGTTGGAATGCAAAAGTTATGATCAAAACGGTGATTAAGTCACAAAAAAAATTGAGCTTGGCTATGCCTACGGCTTTGCCGTCGGCATAGCTCAATTTTTTTTTTCGCAATCCAGGATTCCCTCTTAGGGTCTATGCCGACGGCAGCCGTCGGCGTATCTCAAAACAAAAACAAAAAAGAAAAGGCCGACGGCATTGCCGTCGGCATAGCAATTTTTTTTTCGCGGTTTGAGATTTTCTCACTCGACCTATGCCGACGGCCCCGACAAATTGCCGTCGGCATAGAATTTGGCCGTCGGCATATAGGCCGATTCCTGTAGTGTCGTGTTCAAGTAGGATGACGTGGGTGAGATCTTCAACGGTCTGGTCGAGTATGGCAGGACAATGGGGATTCTGCCCTACTGAAGTGTAAGTAGTATACTACTTTCTCCTTCCATCTTTATAAGATAGGGTACACATTTTAGTTTGGTCTATATTTATATCAGAATAAGCGTACACAGTCATATTTAGTATGTAGATTCATCTATTTTGAATATAGATCAAACTAAAATGTGTACCATGCCTTCAAAAGTGAAATTTGTACCATACCTTTAAAAGTGAACAGAGGGAGTAGCATATATTTTTTGCCCAGGTTTTCAATTTATTTTTGAAGTATTCTCATATTTGTGGCGCCTTTATTTATTACTCGTGAATGGGACTGGTGAGGACGAATGCAAAAGGCCCAACAAGCTTTATTTACTGGTTGATACTCCATGGGCGTTTGGGTGGCGAGACTTGTGTTTTTATGCAACAGTGCTAGTACCTACACGGCTACACGTACGTGAATTAGAGTTCGGGTGCAAAAGCCATGAATGCTCACGCACAAGAAGCAGTTCAGCGTAATTAATGGTGTAGGTATAGAAGTATGATGATCGATCGGACGGCACCAGATAGTTTTTTTCAGACATGGGAGCGCTCTCCGCTGTGCATGCTGTGCTACCTTGTAGGTTTCGCTCAAGTGTCCATCGCCATGAATTGAGTCACATCTTTTCCAAGCTCACACGCTAGGTAGCTATCCCACTCTTCCACACACCTGTGCTGCTAAATTCAGGAGAGCACTGTTGCAGCAATAGATGGCCTTTGTAGTTCCAACCAACGCGCACCGGTTTCTCCACTGGACAGGAAGTTGCACTAAATTCCGTGCACTGCTCCGCAGAGATTGCATTTTATCGTGTTTTTCCCCGAAGCTGAGGCAAAAGTTTTGCCTCGTATAATCAATTAAGAAAAGTTCTACAAATTGTGCGAGGGTTGAACAGCGATACCCCTCTCACGAGGGACACCGATTTTCCATTACCATCAGATAACAGAAACCCCCAGCATCCAGGTTCAAACGTAAAAGCGAAACGCGCCCAGTGCGCACACCGCACATGGCTAGTGTTGCCACTACAACCCAGTATATATACAAAGCTAGAAACCAAACAACAGTTTCGCGAAACAACCGAACTGCAAAACTAAGCACGAGCGTCCAGCACCCAGCGATAGGTTGTTTTTTCAACTGCAAAAGTCTCCCAGTAGACATCTCCCAGTGATGCATCCCACACTCCTCAACATGCATCAGCATCCTGCACATTCGTCTAGCGCGGATCCTCCTCGCCATCACTGCCACCATCTTCATCATGATCTTCATCAGGCCACCCCTGCAGTTGCGCCCTAGCATTGCTTCTCCTGGCACTTCCTTCCACCTCCATTGCAGCCGCCAACAGCTCATCCGCACCATCAGTGAGTTTACTCTTGTCCTGCGAGTTATGTAAGCCTACCCAGTATTTTATAAACACACAAATGTAGCAAATTAGTTCCAAAGGAGAGTTCAAAAACTTCCGCTCAAAACAAGCATTGCTTCTCGTTTTCCAGATAGCCCAGCATACAGCAGCCACACAGGCGATCTGTATATGCCTACTGGCATTGACATGTTTCCGAAGCCACCAGAAAACCTGGGAAAAAGACCCAGGTCTATCTCTCGCACCAATTGCCTTTGCCATAATGCTCCAGACAAATTTAGCCAAGGGACAAGTAAAAAACATGTGAACTATCGTTTCCTCTTCATCGCAAAACTGGCATTTCGAGTTGCCCACCCAATTCCTGCGCAACATGTTGTCTTTTGATGCAATTGCGTTGTGCCAGATTAACCACAGCCAAACCTTTTGACGAAGATATGGATCCTGGACCCTGCGGGTAAGGACACCCCCTCTCAGGCCCAAGGTCAAGGCCCAAGAGGAAGCGCCCTTGGAGTACTCTAGAAGGCCCATGTGAAGCCCACCCGCATCAGCTTGCGGGTTAAGTTAGGAAACTTGTAACCGACCCAGCTAGGGTTTGAGTCCTCTCCGGGTAGAACTCGAGACCTGGCCATCTATATAAGGCCAGGAGAGCCCTCAAGGAAAGGACCAAGTAATACCGCACGACCAAAAAGACTCGGAACTCGAGATCTACTCTCGATTCGAGCAACCTGTAACCGATCTAATCGTCCAATACAGATCAACAGAAGGCAGGAGTAAGGGTTTTACCTCTTCGAGGGCCCCGAACCTGGGTAAATCTCGCCTCCTGTCAAGCCGACGATTTCACCAGCGCTCATGACTTCTACTAGTCGAAACCCGATAGGGTCACCTGAGGGATTTGTGGAGTCAGAGATTCGACAATTGGCGCCGACCGTGGGGAACGCGGGCGCTGGATCACCGGCATCTTCGGCTTCATCGACATCCAACTCCCGTTGGAAACCATCGACTACGGCTCCGAACAATCCTGTACGGATCGGATCCGTCATAGTCACGCCTCACTCGCCGGAATCACGCCCGGTGTTCGAGGACCTGGAGAAGAGCGTCACCCTGACGTTCGGGAGCTTCAACTTCATGGCAAACAGAGACGGGATCCTCCACTTTTCGAATGAATCTGAACCTGAGTCTGGAGCCGTCAACTCGCGCTTCCCTATGGAGAAAAGTGGCGAGTCCATCCGCTTCAACACAGTCGACTATCACGCCCTCTCGACAGAGGAACCATCTCGGGTACGGGAAGCTTTCCGATCTACGCCTAGAACGCACGAGCCACGACTGGCCCAAGTCTGCATGGCAGGATCGGAACAGCCCTCAGAAACCGAATTCAGCGCAACCGAGCGCGATATAATCGGCGTTTCGCGGGAGGCCTGGAAAAGGGCCAAGGAGGCCATGCGGCGGAGTCAGCCACCCGCGGCAGGAGCCTCACAAGAAGACCTAACCGCCTACCACTACCACCTAGTAAGAGCGGCCTCAAACATCAAAGAAGCCCGGGCAGATCTAGCCCGTCGCAGAAGAGCGGCGGACGAATCAAGCCTGCGGCGAGTCGAACAATCCCTTGCACCCTCGGTTGGTACCCGACCCGCGAGGAAGGGACACGCAACATCGTCAAGGGGCCACGAATCCGTGACTGCGACCGACAGGTCGACCACGTCTTCCTTCATGAGGGTCGACGATGACGGCAACGTCTACCCGCAAACCCCAGCTGCCGCGATCCTAGCCGCAGCAACTTACATGCAGATGAACCAACCGACGGAAAGCGACCCTCGGGTGGAACAGTACAAACAAATTCGCAAAGGACTAGGATTGGCGGCCGCGAGGCTCGCTTCTCACGATCGCAAGAAGACCGAAGAAGAATTGGAGAAGGAGCGACAGGAGAAGAACAAGAATAAAGAAACGCCCCGCAGGCATAGAAGTTCATCCCCGAGAAAAGACAAATCGCCACGACGTGGTCGGGGAAAAGAAGCCCGCCGCCGCGGCGATAGTCGAAGCAGCAGCGACGACAGTCCGAGAGACAAAAGCTCGTGGCACCACAACAGCCGCTCGAGAAAGCGAAGCAAAGAACCAAGGAAAGACAACGACCGCGACCGGTCCGAATACGACGCGCGATCAGATCTCGCCCAAAAGAAGGTGGATAGGGCGAGAGCTTCACGGTATCGCGAGCGCTCCTCATCCAGGTCCTCGGACGACGAAACCTGTGGAGCACTCTGTTTCGCTCGCAGCATCCGTGAAGCACCTCTACCCAAGAGGTTCAAGCTCAGCACGGAGGTGACAAAATACGACGGCTCACTCGAGCCCTCCCAGTGGTTAAGCGACTACCTCACGGCAGTAAAATGCCAACGTGGGAACAAGAACACAGCCATGCAATACCTCAATTTGCATCTTACAGGCGCGGCCCGTAGTTGGCTGGAGAGAAGACCCAAATCTTGCTACGCATCGTGGGACGACCTGCACCGCGATTTCTGCAAAAATTTCCAGTCGACGTACAAAAGGCCAGCCACAATCGAAGAGTTACGAGCATGCAAACAGAAGAGCTAACGGTGGCAGTGGCATCAACATCATCTACGCGGATACACTCCGTCGAATGAACAAGAACCTGGACGGCCTAACGGAATCAGAAACATCCTTCCACGGGATAGTTCCGGGCAAGGCAATCCGTCCACTCGGAACAATCAACTTAGAAGTTGTACTGGGCTCTCCAAGCAACTACAGAAGGGAATTCCTGGACTTCGAAGTCGTCGACTGGCCCTCACAGTACCACGCCATCCTTGGCCGAACAGCGTTCGCCAGATTCATGGCAGTACCACATTACGCGTACCTGAAACTCAAGCTACCCGGCGAATACGGTGTGATCACCATCGACGGAGACTTCCAGAAGTCAGACAAGTGTGACATAGAATTCAATGAGATCGCGAAATCTTTCGGGATGCAAGAAGAACTTCAAGAGCTGGCAAAAACCACGGACCACTCCGTTATGCCCCTCACGAAGAAAAACGCGCATGAACTGGAATTCAACGCCAACAGCGACACCCGCAAGCACCAAGTGCACCCGACGGATTCTGCCAAGACCGCGATGGTTTCCACAACCCTCTCGCCAGCATAGGAAGGCGCGCTCGTCAAACTCCTCCGTGAGTACTGGGAAATTTTTGCCTGGCAGCCCTCAGATATGCCAGGAATACCCAGGGAGTTTGCCGAGCACTCACTCGAAGTCTTTCCTAATGCCAAACCCATCAAACAGACGACTCGACGATTCTCAGAACCCAAGCAGAAGGCGCTTGGAGAAGAAATAAACAGACTGCTAGCCGCCAACTTTATTAGGGAGATCAAGATATCCACCTGGTTGGCAAACCCGGTGCTGGTCCCCAAGAAGAACACGGATATCCTTCGGGTGTGCATCGACTACACATCGCTGAATAAGCACTGCCCCAAGGACAACTTTCCTCTACCACGAATCGACTAGATCGTGGACTCTACGGCAGGCTGCCAACGCCTCTCCTTCCTGGACGCCTATTCGGGATACAATCAGATTCGAATGAAAAGGGAAGACGAAGAGAAGACGGCATTCATCACACCCCACGGTGTCTACTGCTACACGACAATGCCCTTCGGGCTGAAGAACGCAGGCGCAACATATCAGCGCTGCATGCAAAGATGCCTCGCCAATCTCATTGGCAAAAACGTACAAGTGTACGTCGACGACATCGTCATCAAAACTCGAGTAGAGGACACACTCCTCGAGGACATCAGAGAAACGTTCGACGCCCTTAATGCATATCGGATCAAGCTCAATCCGACCAAATGCGTGACCACTCCGTTATGCCCCTCACGAAGAAAAACGCGCCTGAACTGGAATTCAGCGCCAACAGCGACACCCGCAAGCACCAAGTGCACCCGACGGATTCTGCCAAGACCGCGATGGTTTCCACAACCCTCTCGCCAGCATAGGAAGGCACGCTCGTCAAACTCCTCCGTGAGTACTGGGAAATTTTTGCCTGGCAGCCCTCAGATATGCCAGGAATACCCAGGGAGTTTGCCGAGCACTCACTCGAAGTCTTTCCTAATGCCAAACCCTATCAAACAGACGACTCGACGATTCTCAGAACCCAAGCAGAAGGCGCTTGGAGAAGAAATAAACAGACTGCTAGCCGCCAACTTTATTAGGGAGATCAAGATATCCACCTGGTTGGCAAACCCGGTGCTGGTCCCCAAGAAGAACACGGATATCCTTCGGGTGTGCATCGACTACACATCGCTGAATAAGCACTGCCCCAAGGACAACTTTCCTCTACCACGAATCGACCAGATCGTGGACTCTACGGCAGGCTGCCAACGCCTCTCCTTCCTGGACGCCTATTCGGGATACAATCAGATTCGAATGAAAAGGGAAGACGAAGAGAAGACGGCATTCATCACACCCCACGGTGTCTACTGCTACACGACAATGCCCTTCGGGCTGAAGAACGCAGGCGCAACATATCAGCGCTGCATGCAAAGATGCCTCGCCAATCTCATTGGCAAAAACGTACAAGTGTACGTCGACGACATCGTCATCAAAACTCGAGTAGAGGACACACTCCTCGAGGACATCAGAGAAACGTTCGACGCCCTTAATGCATATCGGATCAAGCTCAATCCGACCAAATGCGTGACCACTCCGTTATGCCCCTCACGAAGAAAAACGCGCCTGAACTGGAATTCAGCGCCAACAGCGACACCCGCAAGCACCAAGTGCGCCCGACGGATTCTGCCAAGACCGTGATGGTTTCCACAACCCTCTCGCCAGCATAGGAAGGCGCGCTCGTCAAACTCCTCCGTGAGTACTGGGAAATTTTTGCCTGGCAGCCCTCAGATATGCCAGGAATACCCAGGGAGTTTGCCGAGCACTCACTCGAAGTCTTTCCTAATGCCAAACCCATCAAACAGACGACTCGACGATTCTCAGAACCCAAGCAGAAGGCGCTTGGAGAAGAAATAAACAGACTGCTAGCCGCCAACTTTATTAGGGAGATCAAGATATCCACCTGGTTGGCAAACCCGGTGCTGGTCCCCAAGAAGAACACGGATATCCTTCGGGTGTGCATCGACTACACATCGCTGAATAAGCACTGCCCCAAGGACAACTTTCCTCTACCACGAATCGACCAGATCGTGGACTCTACGGCAGGCTGCCAACGCCTCTCCTTCCTGGACGCCTATTCGGGATACAATCAGATTCGAATGAAAAGGGAAGACGAAGAGAAGACGGCATTCATCACACCCCACGGTGTCTACTGCTACACGACAATGCCCTTCGGGCTGAAGAACGCAGGCGCAACATATCAGCGCTGCATGCAAAGATGCCTCGCCAATCTCATTGGCAAAAACGTACAAGTGTACGTCGACGACATCGTCATCAAAACTCGAGTAGAGGACACACTCCTCGAGGACATCAGAGAAACGTTCGACGCCCTTAATGCATATCGGATCAAGCTCAATCCGACCAAATGCATTTTCGACGTCCCTGCAGGAAAACTCCTCGGGTACCTGGTATCCGCCAGAGGCATTGAAGCCAACCCGGAGAAAATACAAGCCATCCTGACTATGAAGGAGCCAACCAATCTACGCGGAGTCCAGCAGCTCGCAGGACGACTAGCCGCCCTAAGCAGGTTCATCGCACGATTGGGAGAGCAAGCGTTACCCTTCTACAAATTACTGAAGAAGACGGACAAATTCGAGTGGACACCCGAAGCTAAACAAGCGTTCGCAGACCTGAAGCGATCGTTGCAAAGCAGGCGCGTCCTTGCAACACCGCAAGAAAGGGAGCCGCTTCTACTATACCTAGCCGCTACAAACCAGGTCGTCAGCACAGCAATCGTGGTCGAACGACCTGAAGACGGCAAAGCGTACGGAGTCCAACGGCCAATATATTACATCAGCGAAGTGCTCTCGCCATGCAAGCAACGATACCCTCATTATCAGAAGCTGGCGTATGGAGTTGTTCTCACAGCCCGAAAGCTCAAACATTATTTCCAGGAACATACCATTACAGTGGTTAATGATGCGTCACTCGGGACAATCATGAACAACCCTATGGCATCCGGAAGAATAGCAAAATGAAGCATCGAGTTAGGCGCCTGGGACATCACCTATACAGAACGAAAAGCAGTCAAATCTCAAGTACTCGTGGAATTCCTCGGCGAATGGACAGAGCTACAAACGCCCGGACCACCCGAGTACACGAGCAATTTGATAATGTACTTCGATGGATCCAAGAGAAACGAAGGAGCAGGAGCTGGAATCGTTCTTATTTCACCTCGGGGAGACAAGCTGCAATACGTCCTGCGACTGGACTTTCCACCAGACGATCCAGCCTCGAACAACGACGCAGAATATGAAGCCCTGTTGCACGGGATGAAGATGGCAATCGCCTGTGGAGCTACCCGATTAATGATCTACGGTGATTCCAATCTCATAGTGCAGCAGACGATGAAAGAATGCGACGCCATTGCTGAAAACATGGTCGCATATCGTGACATGTACAATCACCTCGAAGGAAGATTTAAAGGCTGCGAGCTGAAGCACATTGCAAGATCTAGCAACGAAGAAGCAGAAAGACTGGCAAACATGGGTTCCACGAATACACCCATACCGCCAGGAATATACTTCGAACGGATGATCAAGCGATCGGTCAAAGTGAAGAAAGCTGCAGCAGCGCCAGAAACAGAGGTCAGCCCGCAGGTCGCGCTTATCGAGCTTATTCATAATATATCACGACAGGTTTTCCTGGTCGAGCCAGTTTGGACGCAGAAATATCTCGACTACCTGCTCAACAGACAGCTCCCGGCCGATCCACGTGAGGCTCGACAGATAATCAGGCGTAGCAAGTCCTTTCGAGTAGTCAATGGAGAATTATACAAGCAAAGTATCTCGGGAATACTCCAGCGTTGCATCGCACCCGAAGATGGCAAGGAATTGCTCCAGGACATACACCAAGGAGATTGCGGACATCATGCTAGCTGGAAAACAATAATGGGAAAAGCTTTCCGAGCAGGATTTTACTGGCTAACAGCAGCCAACGATGCAAAAAGCCTGGTCGAACGATGCGACGCCTGCCAGCGATTCGCACCAAGGCCACACGCCTCTGCTACGGAATTACACATGATACCAATAGCTTGGCCCTTTGCACAATGGGGGCTAGATATGGTTGGGCCACTACGCAAGTCCACACCACGTGGATACACACACTTGCTAGTCGCAGTCGACAAGTTCACCAAATGGATCGAGGCTATGCCAGTAACCTCAGCAAGCGCCCAATGCGCCGTCAAGTTTCTCGACTCCATTGTATACAGATTTGGTGTGCCACACGACATCATTACAGATAACGGTACAAATTTCACAGCAAAGGAGACACAACAGTTCTGCAAGGAAAAAGGCATCAATTTCAAGTTTGCCTCAGTCGCTCACCCGCAAACGAACGGACAAGTCGAAAGATCCAACGGCTTAGTTTCGGCTGGCATCAAGAAGCGACTACTCGATCGTCTACACCCCGCCGCAGGACATTGGGCGGAAGAGCTACCCTCCGTACTCTGGAGCCTGCGCACAACTCCTAATCGATCAACGAAGTACCCGCCATTCCTCATGGTATACGGGGCAGAAGCAGTCCTTCCCGAGGACGTTCGATTCAGCGCCCCACGAGTTGTAGCCTACAGCGAAGAAACTTCCAACAGGGCGCTCGCAGAAGATATGGATGCACTCGACGAAATGCGAGACATCGCACTCGCAAGATCCGCGGTATATCAGCAATCCTTGCGCAACTATCACAGTCGCCGCATACGCCACAGAGCATTCGCGGTTGGGGACCTGGTGCTGCGGCTCAAACAGAAGGAAGGACACAAGCTCGAGCCACCTTGGGAAGGACCCTTCATTATACACGAAGTCATCCCAGGCGGAGCCTACAGGCTAAAGAATCTGGCGACCGGAAGGGTCTACTCCAATCCGTGGAACATTGCACACCTCCGCAAATTTTATCCATAGGTTTACTTGTTATCACAACAAAAATAAGGCTATACTAGCCAGTCCTGTAGTTCGAATACATGGCTTCTCAGTCATTGCAATAAAAGACATGATTCCTTCATCATATTCACTCGAAACTTCTCGTTCTTTACATGCTACAAGTTACAGGTACACACCCCTTAAAACACACGGGGGCTACCCTACAACTAAGCATCACAAAGAAACATCATCAAATACAAGGTTATACACCTTACAACAGTTTTTTACAAACTATAAACAGATTACAGGATATTTACATCCGGCAATCAGTCAAAGCGCTGAGCATTCTCAGTCGCCAAAACTCTATCTACCTCTTCAGAGGTCATTCAGATAATCTTCTCCGCTGCAGGACGTACATCATCATAGTACGGCGAGATATCCTCGATTGCATAATCTGGGCGCCGAGCAACGGAGTTAACATCTATCTCAGGATGCCATATGCGGACAAAAGAGAGAGCTACAACCGCGCCGCACGTCATCTGATTGCGCACACACGCGCGAACTTCTCCTTCACGTCCAAACAAACTGAGAAGATAACCCCAGTCTTCGGGACCTTTTTCAAGTGGGTAAAATGCAGCGTTCATCGCAACCAAGACCTCGTGAAAAGAACTCACGAGAATTCTCGCCTGGAGGACTCGAAATTTCAAGGTGGCCATCACAAAACCCCGACTGCGATCAGACCAAAAATTGTTTGCATGAGGTTTGGAGCTACTAGCCTCTTGAAGGATATGATTTTCTACCCACTGCTTTTCTTCCCTGTCATCCGGAATAACGACTGAAGAGCAAAAACACACTCAGTCAGATAAGGAAACCAGGAAGAAAAAGGCACGGGGGCTGCACTACTTACAAAGCAAGTCCCTTGCGACTACAGCCAACTCATCCATCAGAAATTGTTCGCGTTCAGCTGCCAATTTCTGCTTGGACTTCGCCACATCGGCTATCCCGCGCATAGCTTTTAGCTTGCGCTCACCCTCCTGGACCTTATCACGAAGGCCCGCAAAAGTGCCAACAGCGGCAACAAGTGGATTTACTGGAGTACCACATCCACCCGAAGTTTCTGCGGCAAACCCAGTAGCCTGGAAGAATAAAACGAAAGAAGTAAGATGCCCTACTCGAGTCAATTCTAGTCGCATACCTGACAAACGCTCGGGGGCTACTCCCATCGGGAGACAATGCACAAACAAAGGGAATGGATTGCAAGATGAATTCTTCGATTAAAGACAACAAAGGTACGGGAATACATCCCAAGGTTCATTACATTCAAGGATAAAAAAGAAAAACTATGAAGCTACATTGGTGCTCCCGCTGGCAACAGTCGCCCCTCCCCGCAGTCGAGCAAAAATCTCAGACAGCTTCCGAGCAAGAATAGCGGCTTGCTCGCCAAAACGAGAGAGCCGTACCTTTTTGCCCGTGGAGGGGTCGACTGGAAGAGATGTGTACGCCTCCTCCAAACCTTCGACTCCGTGCGCCAAAGCAAATTGTATCGCGGTCTTCGCACCAGACTCCGCCTGTGCGACCGCGAAGGCATCTAGAAGTTTGCCTTCTGAGAAGACCTTCAACAGATCATCTAGCGCGGGTGCAGGAGTGGCGTTGGCGAGGAGGCGACCGTGCAGTTGCACCAGCACTTGAGTAGCATCATTGATCATGGAGAGAACTCCATCAGCGTGCCTTTTAAGCTGGGCAAGTGTGTCGGTTACCACATCCACCCGCTGGAGTCCAGGGATCTCTAGAGGAACATCTAGAAGACCTGCAAAAGAAGAAAAAAATACTTAGCAAAGTACAGCGAAATGAAGAATCAAAGTCCCAAAAGCCCAACACACTTACCCGCGAAACGCTCAGCGAGGGGACGGAGGAACCCGACAATGTCGTTGTCGGCCTGACTGCCAGCTTTCTCTAACTCCTTCAAGGACTTCCGCGCATCCGCAAGCTGTCGACCAAAATCTTCTGATTGCATGCGGGAAGCCTATAGCTCTTGTCGAATGGCCGTCAGGTCAGCCTCCCGAGCAGTTACCTGCTCAGAGAGTTTGACCTTTTCGGATTCTGCAAATTCAAGTCGAGCTGCAAAGAGATGCTTATCAAAACTCAAGAATGTACGGAATACTGAAGACAGGGAGAAGATAAAGCTTACCCTTGAGAAGGACGTTTTCAGTCTGAAGTCGACTACGGTCCGCTCGAAGCGACTCGCAATCCGACTCGGCGAGAACGACGCGGCGACCAATCGCCGCAAGAGAATCAATAAGCGACTGCAAAAGCACGAAGACAAAAGAGTTAAAAGGATTAAATTGGAGTCTGTACCCGATTATTTACAATCGACTACAGGCTCGGGGGCTACTCCCATCGGGAGCACTGCCGTGCACCCGATAAAAATGAAATCATGAAGAAGAATTAAACCAGACTTTGAGCCTGTGGCCGATCGCATGCGATCGACTACAGCCTCGGGGTCTACTCCCATCGGGAGCACTGTCGTGCACCCGATAAAATTTTTTGAAGATAGAAGATGAAGTTTACCTGGCCGGTGGCACGAGAGAGCGGATCCGCGGAGCTATCCGTCACTTCCTTAGAAGCAGAAGTCCTGGCGGCAAAGCTGGGGGCTTCACGTACCACCGTCGCGGCTTCGGGGGCTGCTCTGGGGGAATTTTGGACGGTGCCCGCGGTGGGAGTTTCACCCGCATCCTTTGCCTTATTCCTCTTTTCGGGAGGAACGGCAGCGGCGTACCTGCGAGGACTGATCGTCTGCAGACTGCACCGAAAGATAGAAACAATCGATATTGAAGCACGGAAAATGTTCGACCAAGATTAAGGAAGAAGCACTTACTCGTCATCCTCGTCGTCATCCAGCAAGTCCGCGTTCCAAGCGGGCGTCATCACTGGGAACGAAGGCGAAGGAGCAAGGGAGCGAAGTGGAGTCGCATGGATGGGAGCTTGACTGGGCGATGCTTCCAAGGATTTATCCTTGGAAGTAGCTTCGTCCTCATCTACCCGACGACGTTTCGTAGGAGCGCCATTCGAGTCTTCAACGTCATCCGAAGAATCGTGTTCTGAACTCGAAGAGGCGTTGGCGACGCTGGTGTCAATCGCGCCGTCTTGATGACTCGACACTTGCTGTGAGGCAGCCTCCCCCGCAGCTGGCGGGTAGCAGTCCGCCATAGCTAGGCTCTGCAAAGACAAGAAGAAGACGAGAAAAACCTTATCGACTAGGACTCAGAACAAGAAGGGAACAACTCAAAGACGAAAAGGAAGAAACTAACCTCGGCTGGGGGAGGGTTTGAAGCGGCGAAGGCCTCAACTGAGCAATCGGGGAATTTCTCCCCCACCTTCAGTCGAGTGATACCCGCGATTTTCTTCTCGAATTCTACATTCGAAAACTCCTCGCGGCTTACTCGGCTGGGGTCCTCTGAGCCTTGATACTCCCACATAGCGGAGGGCCTTTGTTGAAGTGGCTGGATCCTGCGCTTCAAAAAGATGCTCGCCAGATGCATCCCGTTGAGCACGACTCCCGCGGTCTGATCCCGGAGAGTAGCTACTCTTGCGAGTAAAGGCGCAACGGTCTGAGTCTCCTCGGCTGACATCTTGTGCCCCCAGGACTTTCGCCTTGTCAGAACAGCGAACGGGTGGAGTTCCACAATCCCACCCGAGCTGTTGTCGGTGACGTAGAACCACCTCTTCCGCCAGCTTTGAGCGGAGTCGACGAAATGCATGTTGAAGTAGCTGCCTTCTTGTCGAGCTTGGATCCCGAAGCCGCCCGTGCGAAGCGGTTCGCCGAGCTCGGACTCCACCCGCGATCTCTCGCGGAAGATCCGGACTTTGAAGAGCGCCTTCCAAAGCGCCCAGTGCGGGCGAATGCCGAGATAGCATTCGCAGAACACGATGAAGCACGAAATGTGCTGCACCGCGTTCGGGGGAAGATCGTGAAGCTGTATGCCATAGACACACAGCAACCCGAGGAAGAAGGGATGAAGGGGAAAAGAAAGGCCTCGAGTCACGTGGTCCACGAAGACCACGCGCTCGTTCGATTGAGGATTGGGTACCTCTTCCTTTTTTCCGAGACGGACTCGCTTCTCCGTCTCCGCCGGCAGCAACCCCTCCCGCTGCATCTCCTTGATGCTTTTCGCGGTGGTGTTGGGGGAGCGCCAGTCGCCGGCGCGGGGCGCGGGTTGCGCGGAAGGTTCACCGGATGCAGAGCCGGCAGCACCGCGTCTTTTTCCGCCAGCCATGGCTTGCAGCACGAGCTCGAGCACGAGGAAGACGAAGGTGGGCGCAAGGAAGAAGATGAAGACAGAGAGCTGGGAAAGTTTTACCGTAGCGCTAACACCCGTATTTATACACGGAGCGAGACAATCTCAGCCGTACGATGCGCTACGTGGCGCCTATCACGGCCGCCACGCGTGAAGATGAAACGAAGCGGCGGCCAGCGCTGTTTCGTGCCACGATCTTAATAGAAGATCGTGCGCATTTACTGCGCGTCTCGCGTAAAAACCGGGAACGACGTCTCGTTTCCCGGTCAAAAAGCTGACCAGGTGGGCCACCATCTGCTGCCACTCCGTCACGTCCCATCGGGAGTAGAGGAGTGCGCCATGACGTCATGGCATTCGTCATTCAAAACCAAGATCTTTTCGATTGGAAGTTCAAACGCGAAATTATCTTCGTACGAATATCAATTCCTTCGGATAAAAGCAACTTTTCCATGAACAGTTCATAAAGCAAAACCTCTTCGAACAAGAGAAAAATACCCTATACACGAAAACTCTTTCGTATGGCCACAGCATCCCGAACATGAAAACTCTTTCATATGGGCTTAGCTTTTCTTCCAGCACGAAATTTCTTTCGTATGGAGCTCAAACAAATCAATCGGGTAGAAAGAACCTACCTCTCCTACACATGATAATTTTACATCATAAGAACCTGGATTGTTCAGCCGACTAGGCACATCCGGATGCCATATTCTTCGAATAAGAAGGTAAGACCCGAAAAGATCTCTCTTTTGGGCCTGGAATCGCACTCGAAAGCTGCGTCCTCCGGTATAATTCCGTGTCAACAACACGAAGAAAAATCCTAGCGGACGCGCCGGGTACCCCCATAGGTTAAGTTCGATTCGATAAGTCCACAACGGCCCAGTCGCAACAATCACCTTATCGGGTTCGAGTCGGAGGTCTCGAATCTGAGTAGGCCAGGAATGTTTTTGCCCTAGTCGCAATTAATTGGCCCTGATCTCTCGGGAGAGCCAAGCTACTGTGCCACATCCTTCTGTGAAAAAAGCCGTAAAAACAGGCACTTATATTGCTCGATACTCGAGCGTGAAGACCCATGATACAGGGAACACACCCTTTGGAAAACAATGACTGTCAGGGCGGTCCTCCATAAAATAAGGAAGGTTTGACCGTCTACTCAACTGGAAAAGTCCCAGTCAAGCACACGCTCGGGGGCTACTGACGAAAATATGGATCCTGGACCCTGCGGGTAAGGACACCCCCTCTCAGGCCCAAGGTCAAGGCCCAAGAGGAAGCGCCCTTGGAGTACTCTAGAAGGCCCATGTGAAGCCCACCCGCATCAGCTTGCGGGTTAAGTTAGGAAACTTGTAACCGACCCAGCTAGGGTTTGAGTCCTCTCCGGGTAGAACTCGAGACCTGGCCATCTATATAAGGCCAGGAGAGCCCTCAAGGAAAGGACCAAGTAATACCGCACGACCAAAAAGCCTCGGAACTCGAGATCTACTCTCGATTCGAGCAACCTGTAACCGATCTAATCATCCAATACAGATCAACAGAAGGCAGGAGTAAGGGTTTTACCTCTTCGAGGGCCCCGAACCTGGGTAAATCTCGCCTCCTGTCAAGCCGACGATTTCACCAGCGCTCATGACTTTTACTAGTCGAAACCCGATAGGGTCACCTGAGGGATTTGTGGAGTCAGAGATTCGACACCTTTATTGTGCGAGGTAAGCCGAGGATGTTGAATATTCCCCTGAAGTCGATAAGTTCCAAACAGTATCATACAGGACCTCCATATCTAAATGTTGCATTTTATTGTGTTTGTAGGACTACTAAATGGATCCAAGTTTTGAAGCATAGTATGTAGCATTATAATCTTTAAAATCCTCCGTCCATTAGCAAGCCCCCACCCTCAACTCCAGTCCAGCCCTGTAGTGTTTAACTTTCCAACAGAGCCATGACTAACATCAGCTGAGTTACAGCTGCCTGAGCAATGAAGCAATCCACACGCTACAACTTGCTACCAAGGCAAGCAATGAAGCAATGACAGGGGTCCTTCTAGATTTTGTGGGTGGCATTATGACGTGTGCAGTCCGGGCATGTAGAGCAAGGCAGGCGGTGGAGAGATTTTAGTCATTTAAGGTCACTCTACTTGTCACCCTTCAATGCCTGGCCTGCCCCTCACCTTAATGGGGTTGGATGAAGCCATTTAAGAACCCTTCTTTAGTGTCCACGCCCTCCCCTGCATGACCCCATCAATCGAGAGCCCATCGTAGAAGAGAAGCAGCTCACTCTCGCTCAATTCTCCTCACAAGCTCGCACCCTACAGTCCACATATATATATTTGCCAAGTGGTGGTATTATCATCGGCCAAGATGACCCCTGAATCCTGCAGAGAGTGGACAAGTTTCATCACGAAGATGGAGATGCAGCCGGAGCTGTCCCTCGGGCCAACGTGGCCGGCGCTGGGCTTTGTCTCCGAGAAGAGCACCAAGAGCTCGTCGTCCGAGTCGGACGGCAGCTCGCGGAAGAAGAGGAAGCACTACACCCCCTGGGAGGTGCCCGTGTCGTCGCACCCGCACCTGGAACTCCATCTCAGCGACCCCCTGCCCCTGGACTGGGAGCAGTGCCTTGACCTCCAAGTGAGTCCATCTCTACCTTCAACATATCCAAATCCGATGCTGCCATGATTGCCTCATCATATCATTTGGTACGTCATGGCCTATTAATTTTAATGTGTTATATGCTTTTGCAGTCTGGAAGGATGTATTACCTGAACAGGAAGACGTTGAAGAGGAGCTGGAACAGACCCAAGGAGCAGGGCGTGAACCTGGAGCTCAACATTTCCACCACACCGCTCAACGTGGTCGGCCACACCATCACCGATGCTCCCCCGCTCTCTGAAGCCGGAACCAAGAGAGGCACCCTGCTGGGCAGCTCCATGATCGCCGTGCCATGCGCCAACTGCCATCTCCTTGTCATGCTCTGCAAGTCCTCCCCCGCCTGCCCCAACTGCAAGTTCGTGCAGTCACTGGCACCCGCGACGCCACTTCGCAGGATCGACACCACCTTGAAGCCGCTGCAGACCCTGAGCCTTCTGCATTAGGCCTTAATGGCGGTAGAATGTAAACCCTAGTAGCTACACAATGGGTTAGTATTTGAGGTCGATCGATCGACTATGTCAATCAGAGGGCCTTGACATAGGATTAATGCTGAGGTGAGGAGTTGCAAATAACTCTATAAATGTATTATTAAAGTACTCCTATAATGATTATAATTAATCAATAGTAATGGTAGTAGAATGTGGTAGCGAGAGACTTGCATGAATGCTACGTGAGTACACTCACTGTTGCCTTGGCCGGCCATGAATGAAACTGAGGCAATAGGGCAGTGAAGGTGCCGTCCTTGCACCTGTCTTCTCCATTAAAGAAGAGGGTGGACGGCCGGTGGTGGCTCTTCGGCGCCGCCATTAAGGCCTGCACTGCCACACGCCCATGGCCCCAAAACGCAAACTGTTGAGGCGGTAGGTTTTGGCAAAGGGAGTGAAGAGGACTAGAGGAGCATGCATGAATGCCACTAGATCAAGGCTGGAGTAGTACTACTGTAGTACTCCCTATCAAAGGTGGAAAGCATCGCATTGTTCTCTGCGTGCGTTACGTGTTTATATATGGCCAAATGACTTAGGGTTCGATACATGAGAGATTACAGAAAGGGAGAGAGTTGGGCTGACCGATATGGGCTTTATCAACAGCCTATACGGTTTACATAATAGCATAATTCTAATACCCTCCCTTAATCAAAACTTGTACAAGTTTAGATTATGCTTGAACACCTCTAAATCCTTTGCTGGTAACGGTTTGGTAAAGCCATCAGCCACCTGATCTTTAGAAGATATAAACTTGATATCCAGCAATTTCTGAGCTACTCTTTCTCTCACAAAATGAAAGTCAATCTCAATATGTTTTGTCCTTGCATGAAAAACAGGATTGGCTGAAAGATATGTAGCTCCCATGTTGTCACACCACAAACATGGTTTCTCTTTCAGTTTAATACCAAGTTCTTTGAGAATAGTTTCAATCCATATTACCTCAGTTGTTGCATTTGCCAAAGATTTATACTCTGCTTCTGTACTGGATCTAGACACTGTTGCTTGCTTTCTGGCACTCCAAGAAATCAAGTTTGGTCCAAAGAATACTGCAAATCCTCCAGTGGACCTTCTGTCATCTATACATCCTGCCCAGTCTGCATCAGAGAAAGCACTAACCAAAGTAGACATAGACTTTCTGAAAGAAATACCAGTAGTAATAGTGTCCTTTATATAACGAAGAATCCTCTTAACTGTTGTCCAATGAACTGTAGTTGGTGCATGTAGGAATTGACACACCTTATTAACTGAGAAACATATATCAGGTCTTGTAAGAGTTAAATATTGTAATCCACCTACAATACTTCTATACTTTGTGGCATCCTCGGGCCCAAGAGGATCTCCTTCATGAAGAGACAATGGTTCTGAAGCAGAAAGT
The DNA here is from genome assembly GCA_028641055.1 of Alopecurus myosuroides. Taxonomy (NCBI): domain Eukaryota; kingdom Viridiplantae; phylum Streptophyta; class Magnoliopsida; order Poales; family Poaceae; genus Alopecurus; species Alopecurus myosuroides. Next base: position 82,733,328 of record CM054059.1, on the reverse strand, counting down.
GGTGTGGAGAAAGTTTTACAATGATACATCCCCACTTTGGCTAACAACTCGGCTGCATATTTTTCTTGAGTAAGAACAAGACCATTATGAATCTTTCTGACTTCAATTCCCAAAAAGAAATGCAAATCTCCTAGATCTTTAATTGCAAAATGCTGATTGAGATCTTTTACCAATGTGGAAATAGCATGTGATGATGATCCAGTAACTATGATGTCATCAACATAAATGAGAACATATATAGTAACAGCTGACTGATTATAGATGAATAAGGAGGTATCTCCTTGAGATGGAGTAAACCCCAACTCTTGGAGTTTGTTGCTCAACCTGGAATACCATGCACGTGGTGCTTGCTTGAGACCATATAATGCTTTATCAAGTTTGCAGATGTGATGAGGCAAAAGAGTGCTTTCATACCCAGGAGGTTGCTTCATATAAACTTCCTCTTCCAGAACACCATGCAAAAACGCGTTCTTGACATCGAGTTGGCGTAGGCTCCAACCTTGAGAAACAAAGATAGACAAAACAAGAAGAATAGTAGCTGGTTTGACTACAGGACTAAAAGTGTCCTCATAATCTATACCAAATCTCTGCCTGAATCCTTTAGCTACAAGACGAGCTTTGTACCTTTCAATACTGCCATCAGGATTTTTCTTAACACGAAATACCCATTTGCAATCAATTATATTTTTTTTACCAGAAGATGGGGACACCAAATGCCACGTTTTGTTACTCATAAGTGCATCATACTCTTCATCCATGGCTTGGCGCCACTCAGGTGTTTCCAATGCTTCAGTTAGATTTGCTGGTTCTCCTGCAGTACACACAGAAAGATTATATCGAATAGTGCCATCTGTCCAGATTTTTGGTTTGATAATACCCATTTCTGATCTTGTTTGGCGCACAGGAATATCTGCAGCAGGGCCAGCCACAGAAGATCCCTGCGCACGCACAGGAGCATGTGCTGGCGCAGACTCCGCAGGAGATCCCTGTGGCCGAGCATGTGGTGTAGAGCGTGGCCTTGATGTCGCAGAAGATCCGGCGATCACGGGCTCCGAAGCGGGAGCAGGCGCGTTGTCGACCGTGACAGGGACACGGGGTGCAGAGCCCGATGCAGAGGGGCGCGTGGCGCCCTGCGACTGGAGCGCGCCGGCTGCCGCTGCGGAGAGCGGACAAGCAGGGGCCCCCACCGGATCAGCCACGGGATTGCCGCTCCCAGGCGGGCAGATCGCCTCGGATCGCTCGCGAATCTCCTCGGATCGTGCGGTGGAGACAGAATCCGCACGGGGATCGCTGCAAGACGGCTTGTCACGTAGTGACTTCAGGTGCTTGGCTGTTGCTGCATCATTTTGGCTCGTTTCTTCACGGTTTTCAACGGGATTTTCACCAGTGGGCTGCATATCATCAGGAGAACTCATAGATGTTGTATGGTTAGTCATAAGATCATTCATAATTTACCCCTCAATATTTGATGTGAGATGTTTAGGAAGCAAAAGTATTTCTTTCCTTAAAAGAGCACCAGCATTTGGGTTTAAGGAAGCAAAAGGAAAAATGGTTTCATCGAACACCACATCACGGGAAACATAGACTCGACCAGTAGAGATGTCTAAGCATTTTACACCCTTATGACGTGTGCTATATCCAAGAAAAGCACATTGCTTTGAGCGAAAAGAGAGTTTATGTGAGTTATAAGGACGCAAATTTGGCCAACATGCACATCCAAAAATTCTAAGAGAATTATAATCAGGTGGAGATTCTGTGGGTGTGGAGTTATCAATGACTTTGCTAGGCATGAGATTAATGAGATATGTGGCAGTTAGAAAGGCTTCATCCCAAAACTTGAGAGGCATAGATGCATGAGCAAGTAAAGATAAACCAACCTCAACTATATGACGGTGTTTGCGTTCTGCTGACCCATTTTGTTGATGTGCATGTGGACAAGAAACATGATGGCTTATTCCAAGTTTTTGAAAGAATGGATGGAGTTTCTCATACTCACCACCCCAGTCAGTTTGCATAGTTATAATTTTCCTATCAAACTTTCTTTCAACAAAGTGCATGAAGTTATGAAAGACATCAAACACATCAGACTTCTTTTTGAGAAGATAAATCCATGTAAACTTGCTATAATCATCAATAAAGCTCACATAATAATTATGACGTCCTACAGAAGTGGAGGCAGGACCCCAAACATCTGAGAAAACTTGTTGCAAAGGAAAAACATACACACTAGTGGAAATAGGATATGGAAGTTGATGACTCTTGGCTTTTTGACATGAATCACAAATAGACTCAACACTAGATGACTTCTCACATGGAAGCCTAAATTTATTTAGAATGTATTTCACAACTAAATTTGATGGATGTCCTAGTCTTTGATGCCACCTTTCTGCTGAAGGTTTGGTGACAACACACACTTGCTTAGGAGTGGAAGATGATGAAGACACAATTGGATAAAGACCTCCTTTGCACTCCCCTCTAAGAAGAATTTTCCCCGTTGCGCGGTCCTTTATAAAAAAATGCCACGGTGAAACTCAAGAAAAACATCATTATCAAGTGTAAGTTTATGAACAGAGAGAAGATTTTTAGTTGAGCTAGGAACATGAAGGATATTGTCTAGATGAATTTGGCAATTTGGGGTGTCAATGTATGAGTGACCAATATGACTAATACTCATACCTTCTCCATTCGCAGTTTGAATGGAATCCTTGCCGGGGTACTTGTTCTGAAGCATTAGATTCTGAAGATTGCCGGTGATGTGGTCGGTGGCGCCGCTATCAGGATACCAGTTGGTATCAATGACATATGCACAAGCTGCATTGGCACTCTTCTCGGGAACAGCATTGGGTGGTGGTGGTGGTGGTCCTCTTTTCTTGTCGATGGAGTAGCGCCACCAACATTCATTCGCGGGGTGGCCGTGTTTCTTACAAATTTGGCAAAAAACATCTTGGAATTTGGACGGAGGTGGACGGTCACCACCTTGCCAGCCACGGTCGCCGCGCTCACCGCGGTCACCGCCTTGCCAGCCACCAGGGTGTTGCCATCCGCCACGGTCACCACCGGGGTGCTGCCAGCCGCCACCTTGCCAGGGAGCGCGATCACCACTCCCTTGTTGTTGCCACCCGCCGCGGTCACCGTTGGTATGCCAGGGAGCGCGATCACCGCCACCTTGCCAGGGAGCGCGATCACCGCCTCCTTGCCATCCTCCCCAGCCACGATCATCACGGCGCCACTGTCCGTTTCCATCTGCTTGCGGTGGGCGACCGTAGCCGCCGCCACCACCACCATAGTCATGCGGTGGGCGGCCGTAGCCACCGCCACCACCATAGGCGCCAGTCGGGCGATCACCGCCGCCGCCATAGGCGCCGATCGGACCACCGCCTCCATATGCGCCGCCATCAGATTTCTTTTTCTTGTAGTCGCCGCCGCCACCTCTGTTGGCAATATTCGCCGATGAGGTAAACTCCTTGGTCCCTCCACCGGTGAGCATAGCTTGACGGGCATCATGAGCTGCGAGAAGGCTTTGAAGGTCATTGACAGAACACCTTTCCATCGCATTGACCGCTGAAACAAGGCCATTGTAGTCCTCATCCAACCCGTTGAGGATAAACTCAACTAGCTCTTCATCATCCACATCGCGGCCGGCGGCGATGAGTTCAACAGCGAAGCCTCTCATCTTCGCAATGTACTGATCCGCTGTCAGATCATTTTTCTTGGTGTTTGTGAGTCCTCCTCGCAGCGTGGTTCGGTTGGCCTTGGATCTTGAGGCGAAGAGCGACTCGACGAGAGCCCATACCTCATGAGCGTGCTCCAAACCGATGGTCTGCGACAGGATATCGGTGGAGAGTGAGCTGAGCAAATAACTCAGCACACGTTGATCTCGTTCAATCCAGCTCTCAAAAGCCGGGTTCTCCACCATGTCTTCCTTGCCATCCTTCACGAGCTTGATCGTTTCCGCAGGCTTGGCCTCCTTTCCATCAATCAGACCAAGCATCCGCGCTCCTCGAAGCGCTGGAATAACTTGCGCCTTCCACAGCAGATGATTCGCTCGCGTGAGCTTCTCAGACGGCGGCTGTCCGAGACCTTGCGCCATGGAGTTGGAGGAGGCCATGGTGATCGGTTTTGGTAGGGTTTTGTGATGATTGTTTCGGTGTTTGTTGGGTTCTGTAGATGGGATTCTGTTTTGTGGGACCGGGCTACTGGTTCTAGGTTGTGAGATCGGTTGTTTTGATGGAGATTGGTACTTGGTTCTTGGTTCTTGGCAATGGTAGATTGGATCGGTTTCGGTAGGGTTTGTGGTGATGGGATTTTTCTCTCGATGTCAGGGAAGAGTTGGCTCTGATACCATATCAAAGGTGGAAAGCATCGCATTGTTCTCTGCGTGCGTTACGTGTTTATATATGGCCAAATGACCTAGGGTTCGATACATGAGAGATTACAGAAAGGGAGAGAGTTGGGTTGACCGATATGGGCTTTATCAACAGCCTATACGGTTTACATAATAGCATAATTCTAATACTCCCTCGCTTTTCGAGATTTGTCTTTGACCAAGAATTAATCCATATATATAATAGTATTTGGTATAAAATCAATATCATTAGAAAGTATTTTTCACTACGAATCTAGCAATGTCAAAGTTGCACTATATAGTTAAGATATTATTGCTTAAATCTTTCGGTCAAAGTTTGTCTTGAAATACGTGTGTGCCTTATTCATCGGAACGGAGGTAGTGATGAACAATTTAGATCATAGACACAGTACTCAACTCTCTCACAAATGTAGCTAAGAATGGATGTGGGACCCAATTTCCGACGAGGCAATCAAACTTCAAACGCCCTGCGGCCATGCGCTTCTCTGTCGCCGCCTCTTGCTCCATTGTGCAGACAACCTGGCAGTGTCCTCGGTCTGGGTGGCCCCTTCAGCAGTTCTTAACGGAAAGTATATTGAGATTGTGTCACTATTAAAATTTGAAAACATACGTGCTGTTTCACCCTATCAATCCGGTATAGAAATTGCATTTTCACACTAGAGGAAACACGGGCACTAGTCCCGGTTGGTAAAACTCATTTGTCCCGGTTGTGCAACCGGGATGGGCCAGCCGGGACAAATGCACCTCGCCCATTGGTCCCGGTTGCACCAGGACCCGGGACAAACGGGACTGACCACGTGACGAACCTGGCCAGGGGAGTTAGTCCCGGTTCGTGTTAGGAACCGAGATGAATGCCTCCTCTGAAAAAAGCGGCATTTTGGCCACCTTCTCTGCCGCGGCAGTATTTTTTCGTTTTTTTTCTTCCAAATTTCGATTCTGCCTCGCAATCCCCGACCGGGCTCCCCTTCCCCAACCGCGTCCACTGGCCCACGTCTTTAATTAAGCTCACTAGCCACATTTAGGTCAAAGGGCCCACTGGCCCGCGTCTTTAATTAAGCCCACTGGCCACATTCAGTCAAAGGGGCCACTTGTCACATTCGGTAAAAGGGGCCACTGGCCGGCGACCTAGTGGTTGGCTCGCCCGGTCCTTAAAGCAAGACCACAGCCACGCGCGGTCAAAGGGCCCGCTGGCCGCCTCGGCTTCCCGCGCCTCCACTTCCCCGCGCGCGCGTGGCCACGAACGGCACGCCTCGGCTTCCCCGCGCATTCATGGCCTCCTGCAACCGCCGCCACGTTCTCGCCGCCGGTTGGCATGCCAACACCTCCTGGGTCCTTTTTAAAGGGCCCCCGCCGCCCGTACACCCCACTCACCCCAGGCCGTGTCCAGCTCCAAAGAACCCTAGCTGTCATGTCGCCCCGCCGCTGGTTCAAGCGCCCGAAGAACGAGCACGAGGCCGGGTCCTCCAGCGGCGCCGGCCAGAGAGGCGCCGGCGTCACCCCGCCGCCGCCGGAAGCGTTTGGCTTCGGTCCGGGAGGCGCCCGCCTACCACTGCATCTCCTCCGACGAGGAGGACTAGGCCGGCGCCGGCGCGCCCCCGGCCACCTATATATAGTACCGCCGTCCCCCCCCCCCAAGAAATGGCCGGCCGCATGTGTCCGCGCCGCCGCCTCCCCAAGCATGTAGAAGGACGGCCAATAGGGTCGTCGCCGTCAAGAAACACGGCCGGCCGTCTGTGGCCGCGCCGCGCCCCCGATGTAACCACGACCCCCGGCCTTTTTAATATATATGTGTTCCATCCCGTCCAAAACTCGTCCACGAGCCAATCTACGGTGCCCTAGTTCAACCCCGCCGGCGGAACCAGCACCGGCGGGATCTTCCTACCCATTCCCGCTGCCGGCAGGGCTTCGCCAAGGCTAGTCCGCTGTTCCTGGGTGGTGGCTCGGCCTGGAAGGAGGGCCGGGATATTTGTACAACTGGGCCTCTAGTCCCGGCCCGTGCCGCCAACCGGGACTAGAGGTACCCCCTTTGGCCCCGGTTGGCACCACGGGCCGGGACAAAAAAATATTTCGAAATTTGCTGCCACCCTGCGCGCCAAAAAATTTTAGCGCCAAAATTTGAAAATTCTTTAAGTTTGCACATTAATAATTTCTATAAACTTTCGAATTTGACAAAAATTCCAACATGAAAATTGCTAGAATTTGCATAACTAATTCAAATCCATTTTTTGTTTAACTAAATAATTATTCTAACTATTGAAACTATTAATTATTTTACTATTTGCACATAATTTGAATATAAATATCTTATAATTTTTGTTTTCTCTTGTGATCTTCCGAGTGAGTCCAGAGCATACAAGGTACCTTTTTGACACGGAGAATTTGTGATCTTTGTCTACAACAGAAAAACCATAGTTCTCCTTCGAAGGTTCACTCTGAGCATCCTTTCGCATTCTTTTCAAAACATAGTGTGGTGGAATTTCTTTGATATTTCTGATCTCAAGAACCTTCAGTACCTGGCAACACGGAAGACCTACATTTTTAAACTTCTTGCAGCTACGAATGTATTCTGATGATTCGAATCTAACAAAATGACCCCGACGACTGTTTTTGATAGTTATCTCATACACGGATATGGGTCCAATTTCGCCACAGTTATAGACCACGCAATCCAAGATCAGTTCAAATTCTAATCTAAAAATCTCAAACAGTGCATAAGTGTATGCATTAGCAGGTTGCCAAAGTAACCGCAGAGGTGCAACCCTTTGCGTCATTTGAACTCCAAGGTAGTACCGAAGATCTATTTCTATTTTAAGGATATCTGTCAGGATGGTATCCGTACTATCACTTCGAAGTGTGCCTGCAATATCTGCCTACAGTTATCTCATACTCGGGTGGGTGTGCCGCTGGTTGGAATAATAATAAAATCAGGCTGGTCATAGTTGTCAGCTTTTTACCGGTCAATACAAAATACTGATCAAACAGAACTATATGATCATGTATTCCACGCTTATTATTACACATCACCAACAGACGGAGGAGAGAGAAACAGAAAAGTGGGTGGGTGGGCCGCTGGTTGGAATAATAATCAAATCATGCTGGTCATAATTGTCAGCTTTTTACCGGTCAATACAAAATACTGATCAAACAGAACTATATGATCATGTATTCCACGCTTATTATTACACATCACCAACAGACGGAGGAGAGAGAAACAGAAAAGTGGGTGGGTGTGCCGCTGGTTGGAACAATAATGAAATCAGGCTGGTCATAGTTGTCAGCTTTTTACCGGTCAATACAAATTACAGGTCAAACAGAACTATGATCTAGTCTTCTGAATTCTTCCTTGCTTATGATCGCTTCGGCCGTAACCATGGAGCATCTTCATTATTTAACGGGATGGTGGGGTCAGCTTTCACTGTGAAGGGTGGAATTTCAACAAACTTATTATAATCTTCTGACATGTCTGTCGTGTTCTCGATTCCCACGATGTTTCTTTTCCCTGAGAGAACTATGTGACGCTTCGGCTCATCGTATGATGAATTTGTTTGCTTATTTTTTCTTTTTTTCGGTCTGGAGGACATGTCCTTCATATAGAAGACCTGAGCCACATCATTGGCTAGGATGAATGGTTCGTCATTGTAACCAATATTGTTGAGATCCACTGTTGTCATTCCATAAAGCGAGTCTACCTTTACCCCTTCTCCATTCAGACTGACCCATTTGCACTTGAACAAAGGGACCTTAAAAGAAGGTCCATAGTCAAGTTCCCATATCTCCTCTATGTAACCATAGTATGTGTCATTTTTTCCATTCTCGTTTGTTGTATCAAAGCGGACACCACTGTTTTGGTTGGTGCTCTTCTTATCTTGGGAGATCGTGTAAATTGTATTCCCATTTATCTCGTACCCTTGAAAACTCCCAATAGTCGAAGATGGTGACCCTGCCAACATGTACAGCTGATCTTCAACATTGGTGTCATTTATAAGATGTGTTTGCAACCAACTTCCAAAAGTCTCCATGTGTTTGCGTTTAATCCATGAGTCATCCTTCCCCGGGTTTGCGGAGCGTATAATATTCTTGTGTTCCTCGAGATACGTAGCCATGAACATAGAATTTTGTAGAACTATGTAGTGTGCTTTGGTGAAAGAATGCCCGTCCCTGGGTATCATTGTTTTCTTTCCCAGCGTTCCTTTTCCCCTCAGTCTCCCCTCATGCCGCGATTCAGGAACACCAATCGTCTTAAGGTCAGGAATAAAGTCTACACAGAACCCAATGACCTCCTATGTTCCATAGCCCTTCGAGATGCTTCCTTCTGGCCTAGCACGGTTATGAACATATTTCTTCAAGACTCCCATGAACCTCTCAAAGGGGAGCATATTGTGTAGAAATACCGGACCGAGAATATGAATCTCTTCACATAGGTGAACCAGAAGATGAGTCATAATGTTGAAGAAGTATGGTGGGAACACCAACTGAAAACTAACAAGACACTGGACCACATCCTCTGTAATCTTGTCAGAATTTCTGGATCGATTACCTTCTGAGATATTGCGTTCGTGAATGCACATAGCTTCACAATGGGTACTCGAACATTTTCCGGTAGAAGCCCCCTCAATGCGATCGGAAGCAACTGCGTCATAATCACGTGGAAGTCATGAGACTTCAGGTTTTGGAATTTTTTCTCTGCCATGTTTATTATCCCCTTTATATTCGACGAGAAGCCAGACGGAACCTTGATACTGTAAAGGACTTCAAAGAATATTTCCTTCTCTGCTTTAGTAAGAGCGTAGCTGCTTAAGTAATGGCGCCATGTATCTGTGTGCTTGTTGCTTGGGTCTTTCATACGTTGCTGGTCCTCCCGTGCTTCTGGCGTATCTTTTGACTTCCCATACACACCCAGGAAGGAGAGAAGATTGACACAGAGATTCTTTGTCACGTGCATCACGTCGATCGAAGACCGGACCTCTAAAACTTTCCAATAGGGTAGCTCCCAAAATATAGATTTCTTCTTCCACATGGGTGCGCGCTTATCAGGGCCGTACGGTACTGGTTGGCTGCCAGCAGCCTTACCAAAGATTACTTCTAGGTCCTTGACCATATCGAATATATCATTACCACTACGGAGGTCAGGCTTCTTCCGGTTATCTGCCTCACCTCTGAAATGCTTCCCTCCTTTCTTTCTTACGGGATGCTTGATCGGAAGAAATCTACGATGCCCCAGATATACAACCTTTTTATATTTATCCAAAAAAACACTGTCAGTCTTATCTAAACAGTGTGTGCATGCATTGTATCCCTTGTTTGTATGTCCGGAAATGTTACTAAGAGCAGGCCAATCATTGATGGTTACGAAAAGCAACGCCCGTAGGTCAAATGGCTTTTGTTCATTCTCATCCCACACACGTACACCTGGTTTGCTCCACAATTGTAAGAGTTCTTCCACTAATGCCCTTAGATACACATCAATGTCGTTGCCAGGTTGCCTCGGGCCTTGGATGAGAACTGGCATCATAATGAACTTGCGCTTCATGCACAACCAAGGAGGAAGGTTGTACATACATAGAGTTACAGGCCAGGTGCTATGACTGGAGCTTTGCTCCCCAAAAGGATTAAAGCCATCTGTACTTAGACCAAACCATAAGTTTCTCGCCTCTCCTGTAAAGTCCGGGAAGTCTCTCTCGATCTTTCTCCACTGCGATCCATCGGCGGGGTGCCTCAACTTTCCGTCTTTCTTACGGTCTTCTTTGTGCCATCGTAACAACCTAGCATGCTCTTTGTTTCTGAACAGGCGTTTCAACCGTGGTATTATAGGAGCATACCACATCACTTTAGCAGGAACCCTCTTACGGGGGGGGGGGGGGGGGGGCTCGCCGTCAACATCACCAGGGTCATCTGCTCTGATCTTATACCGCAGTGCAGTGCATACCGGACATTCATTCAAATTCTCGTACTTTTCACCACGGTAGAGGATGCAATCATTAATTCATGCATGTATCTTCTGCACATCTAATCCTAGAGGGCAGAGAGATTTCTTTGCTTCGTACGTACTCTCAGGCAATTCGTTATCCTTTGGAAGTTTTGGCTTCATTAGTTGAATTAAACTCTCAAATGCCTTGTCAGTCACACCGTTCTGTGCCTTCCATTTCAGCAACTCCAGTGTGGTACCGAGTTTTGTGCTACCATCTTCGCAATTTGGGTACAACAATTTTTTGTGATCCTGTAACATGTTGTCCAGCTTCAACCTCTCCAATTTATTTTCACAGTTTTCCCTTGCATCAGCAATAACTCGGCCAAGATCATCATCGGGCTCTTCTGATGCCTGTTCTTGGTCACCTCCTTCTTCTGCATTCTCTTCCATTGCAGTATCGTCGTATTCAGGGAACAAAATATCTTCTTCTTCTTCATCATCGTCTTCCATCATAACCCCTCTTTCTCCATGCTTCGTCCAGCAATTATAGCTGGGCATGAAACCTCTCCGAAGTAGATGGCCGTGAAGAATTCTTTCGGAAGAGTGCTCTCTGACGTTCCGACAATCAACACATGGGCAACACATGAAGCCATTATCTTTGTTCGCCTGAGCTACAGCAAAAAATGCATTCAGGCCTGCCATATACTCGGAAGTGCGTCGGTCTCCGTACATCCATCGCTGCCGTGCATCCATCTGCATCGTATAATTAAGTTTATCAAAATACATTACAATAACATATTAATACAGAAATGACCATAGTACATCGGCAAATACTACTTTTTTATGTATCAGTTACAGATGAAAAAGATAAGTTTGTTGACCTCGGTCGAAGATACCATTTTCAGTAAGCTTATGTGTGGCTCGGGAATTTCGTCCAACACCTCGTGTGCATAGTAAAATAACACACACTAACACCCACCTCCCTCACACCTCCAAGCAAAAAAAAAGATGGAAGGGGGGGCTGGGGCAGTATATATAGGGAAAGGGGGACATTGGTCCCGGTTCGTGGCCTGAACCGGGACAAATTCTCATTCGCGTGCCACGTGACCTGTGGCTAGGCATTGGTCCCGGTCCCTGGCACGAACCGGGACCAATATGTCCCAACGAACCGGGACCAATGCCCCCAGGCGATTTCTGCTGCCCCGGGCACACAAACCGGGACCAATGCATAGCATATGTCCCGGATCTGGTTGCAACCGGGACAGCTGCCCACTGACCCCCTGGACGAGAGGGGTTGTTTCCACTAGTGTCAGATGGATGTTTGCTTGTACATTAGTTAGCTACTGAGACATGGATAGCCCAACTACTAATAAACGTATAGAGAAAGAACTGAATTTGACTACTAACTCAACGTGACCATCCCACAATATTAACACACTACGGAAAAAGGGCGATAGGCCGACGGCCACGGTCTACGCCGATTGCCCCGACGAAAAGTCGTCGCCATAGGGGCCAGCTGGGTTGCCCAACAAACTAGCCGTCGGTCCAGATTAATCGCCGACGTAAAGGGCTATGCCGACGACCAACGTAACCATCCCAGGAAAACGTTGATATGACTACGACTTTTGTCGGGACCATCGGCGTAGGGGACAAGCTGTGTTGCCCCGCAAACTGATCGTCGATCCATATTAACCGTTGGCGTACCAGGCTGCGCCGACGGCAAAGCCATCGACATAGGTCTAGAGGGTTACTTTTGCCGTCGCTACATCTATTTATTTTTATTTTTCAATTAACATGTAATAATTCATATATTTAAATCCATAAATCAAATTTTAACTAATTAAATATCTAAATCAATTTTAGAAAAATGAGAGGAATCTAAATATGAAAACTATATCATCTGTTGCACAATATTTTTTGTTCTGGGTTCATAAAGAGGTCATTTTTGCTACTTAGAAAAAAAGAAAATGATATTTATAAAAATAATTTGAAAAATCCCCCCGGAACCCTTATTTCCTATCCAAGGTACATCTATTTGTTGGCTATGAGAACATTATCACAAATTATGTCGTGTGAATTGCCATAACTTGGTCATATGGCTTGAAACTTATAGATGTTAATACATGATAGGCCTTTCCGTGAAGATATTTTCAAACAATTTGTCAAAAATTTAAGTTTCTTATCTTTTATATAAACTAGTACACATAAAATGACACCATGCCAGAGAAAATATCTTTTTAATTTTTCTTCACTTTATTTGATTTTTTTTTTCAAAACAGGGTCAAAATGGCCACCATGACTATTCATTGAAAGAAATCAAAATTTTAAAATACCTATGTTTATGTTATATAACCACTAGTTTTGTACCTTAAAATGATTTTCTAAAAAAATCAGACCAAACTATTAAACACTTATAGTTCAAATTTGGATTACTTTCGGAAAATCTGCATTAACTTATTTACGTAGACGAAATGAGATAGAAATCAAGAAAATTTCTAATACTTGAAAATTGTCCATACAAGGATAGGTTCTATTTTGCACAATATTTTTTGTATTTGGTTCACAATAAAAGTCATTGTTATCACTTAGAAAAAGGAAAATAATATTTATAAAAATAATTAAAAATATCTCTTCGGAACCATTGTTTACTATACCAAGATACACCCATTTATTCAATATGAAAATCTTATCACAAACTATACCGTGAGAATTGTCATAACTTGGTCATTTGGCTTGAAACTTATAAATATTTATACATAATAGGTCTTTTGTGAAGATTGTTTTGAATTTTTTTCGTACCAAGTTTATTATTTTCATAGCAACTAGTACGCATATAAGGAATGGTTTTTGAGGCTTTCTTCATTTGTTTGATTTCTTTTGAAAAGGGGTCAAAATGACACTATTCATCGAAATAGGTCAAATTTTCTAAAAAATATTGATGTTTCTATGATATGGATGTCATATTTGAATACCTCTCATTTTTTAATCGACTTAGACATTCTGTTCGTCAAATTTTGATTTACGAATTTAAAGATACGAATTATTCCACATTAAATATGAAAAGAAAATGAAATAAAATTCATTTTATTGTTATTTATTGAAAAAATATTATTGCATAATCATTATCATTGATTCAAATAAAAAATTATAATTTAAACAATAAAAATGCATCATGGTGATGTGGGCCACTCCCACACCCTCTCGGACACCCCTTTCGACTACATATGGTCATCAACCCTAAAATGCGAGGGGATTCGTCACGTTCCACATAAACACAACAGAGTGCCGCCGCCACCTTGAAACTCAATTCGGGATCAGAAGTTCACCCTGTCGGGACGGGGATTCGAAGGAGATCATCGCCATCGACACCGCCACTCCATCTCCATCAACCATCCATGTTCTCCATGTCCATGAGTGAGTAAACCCCGATATAGGCCGAGAGGGATGGAAGGGATTGGACGAGATTGATCATGTAATGATGCCTCATGGGTTAATATGATTGATATGATACTAATATGAGTAAGTTCTAACGTCTCATATGGAATCTAAATGTGAAAGAACTCAAAAGTTAATCGTGGTGGGGCTGCAGCAAATTAAGCATGGGTGATCGAATGGGAAGTTTGATTGAATTAAAAAAAGTTCCAATTTTTTAAAAAATAAATATTGTTGGAAATATCATGCCATCGGCGTAGCCCTACGCTGACGGCTTTAATACACCGATGACAATTTGGCCTACGCCGACGCCCTATTACATCGACGGCCATACGCCAATGGCAGCCTTTGGCGTAGCCCTACGCCGAGGGAAATCATGGCTAGGTCGACGGATTTTAGCCGTCGGGGTAAAAATCTGCGTGCTGTAGTGACCACCCCTTGATACGTCACCTCCTATTTGTGCTATGTATCTTTTCCCTGCTATTGATGCTGTCTGGCGACGAATATTGTTCCAGTTCCTGCCACGCAAGGAGAAGATTAAAGGAGGCGTGGCTATGTTTGAAATATATTGGTGGTGCATGCTGGGTTTAAAGGATTCTGGATGGGTCCACTTGCACGCGGGTCAATATGGCGCACCTACAAAAGTGTCCTTTTATTTCAGCATGTCGTTTTATTTTCTGTTTAGAAAACGTGGGTCTGTATCAAGTTATTTTATTTTCTTGTTGGCTTTTTTGTAGGTCAAGTTGAGTTGTCTACTATATAAAGCAAGGTGTAGCCATGTAATAGGGAGAGTTGGAATTATTTGAGATTGAGAATACAAAATCGGTCCCATGTCGGAGGACACCAATATCCACTAGTAGAAAACATGCCTTTGGTACAGAGCCCCATTTGGCTCTAGTATCGGATGACATTTTGACCGGGGCTACAGGAGGGGACAAGTCCCGGTTCAACGGATACGAGGCCGCACCAGACTAGTCCCGGGTTGAGTGGGACCTCTAGTCCCGACTCGTAATACAGACCGGGAATAGAGGGGTCTCGCCTTACACGACCATGTGCGAGAACCTCTAGTTCGTAATTGTGTCACGAACCAGGACTAGATGTTATCTGTTCGTATATTAGTCACCCCTACTCTCTTCCCCCACTCCTCTGTTTTTCATTTTAGATGTTGATGGGTGTTTGCTAGTTTGTTGTTTTTTCCTATGCACCTAAGGTGCTCGATGAAATGCATGAGCTAGTCAGCTTCCTTCTCATTTGATTTCCACCACCGAGCTTGAGTGTATCTCGATTTTCTCCACGGTTTGTCAAGATTTGGCGGCGCCCCTTTTATTGAAGTGTTCCAAGAGGTTAGCACCTAAACCTTTTCATCTTTGATTGCCAATTACGCTCATTTAGATCTGGACTAATTTTAGAATCGTGATTGCGTTTGATATATTTATATAATGCAGATGAGACATCCATGGATGTACGCTGATCGACGCTCTAAAGCGTAGATGCACGGTGTGCATTCTTTTCTCAATTTGGCTGAGGCAGACACGCGGAATTGTTTTATCTGTTGTCCATGTCGAGTATGTTGGAATGAGAAGGATTGCTCTTCCTCAAAATCCCTTCACGTCTACCTGATGTAGTACGGTTTCATGTCCGGCTATAATTGTTGGACCAAGCATTGAGAAATATGAGTTATGATAAAAGACAACAAAGAAGAAGAGAATGATGACAATTATACTATGTTCCCTGAATACGGTGGTAATATAAGGGGGCAGCTGGAGATGAAGAGGCACCCATATGAGCCCATGTTAAATGATGATCTTCGTCGGGCCACCATTGATATACAGAGAGAAGCAGGAAGTGCAAATCAGAAGTTAAAGTTGGAGCACATGTTATGGTATAGTTCATTCGTGCATTCTTCGCTCACATGTTATTGAATGTTTTAAACAGCGGTTACATGTCGCCGGTTACATGTCGCCTGAATATCCGATGAGAGGTTCCTTTTCTGTAAAATCAGACACCTATAGCTTTTGTGTTCTTCTACTTGAGATTGTCAGTGGCTTGAGGATCAGCTCACCTCAGCTCATAACCAACTTTTCTAGCCTTATCACGTATGTAACTACCACAATATACATGAAATTGGTAATTAGGCATGTGCTTAGTAACTTTATGGTGACACGATTCAATTGATCAGGCGTGAAGATTATGGGAAGATGGAAAAGCAACTGAACTGGTGGACTCTTCAATTGTTGCAAGTTGTCCACTTCATGAAGTTCTGTAGTCTATTCAAGTGGGGCTCTTGTGTGTTCAAAGATCATCCCGACAATAGGCCAATAATGTCATATGTTATGCTTATGATAGAAATCAAAGCGTCCTTGTTCCAACTCCAAAACAACCTTATATATTTTGCTCTAGGTAATAATGAAGGTGGAGAAGGTAGGGAGAGCACAGAGAACTCCCTAAATGCAATGAGAGTATCACAATATTCGAGGCGCGTTTGATGTTCTATAAATTAGTGTATGCTAATTTTAGTATAGCTAGTTTTATAATTTACGATTTTGTCTCTGTAAACTAAATCTATTTCTTTCGTGTTTATAATATCTATAAATTTATCCCGATGAGAAATGTTGTGAATAAAAGAGGAGGAGAAACCATGGTCACCCCTACCCGTGTTCTGGTACTGTGTTTATCAGATTCCAATTATCAAAAGCCATCCATGATAGAATGTCCAACCGAATAGAAATTTGTATGATTCAGAAATATAGCAAAATATTGTAACCATCATTCGTTCCAGGAACTATAGCACACGCAACTCACTACATCAAAGAGATTTGTTCACTGAAGCTCAAAATGCCCCTTGGTAAGAGAAAACCTAGCCACATTAGGTTCGGAACATAAATCCAAATGCGTACAAGTACCTTGGTTCAAGAAGAGACCAGGAAAGGTCTAGGAGCGGTAAATCCCCTCGAATGTTGAGTTGGCTCCAATGGATCGGTTGACGCCAGAGCATGGCCGCACCGCCGCCTCGCCCGCACAACGACTTCCGCCGAGCCAGAACGGCCTGAGCCCGTGAGCCCACTTGAGGGTGGCTGTAGCAGCAGGCAACCACGCGCCAAGCCGCCGTCCGGTCCTCTAGTTCACCACGGAACGACAACATGTATATTCTCTCTCGAAGAAAGACAAACAGTGCCACTAGATTTTTTTTTTCTGCAGAGGAACTAGTGACACAAGCAAACCTGGCCACCTGGCATGTACTCGCAGGCCGGCCCGCTAAATGGGCCGTGCTTGGGGCCTGAGGCTAGGCATGTGGGCCGCTAAGGCACGACCTATTTTATTTATTATTATTACTCCCTCCAATCCGAAAAATGCGTCGGAGGAAGTAACGTTATGTGCCTAGGATTCCTATAGAGCCTACTACGACACTAATTCTTGATCGGAGATAGTATTATTTACTGGAAGATTAGACGGCCTATTAACTGGAAAAAACATCCATTTATTTTTCCAGGATAAATAGGCCAAACTTGCTAAAGCGAGCCGACCGGTTTACTAAACATGTCGTGCTCGTGGACTGGCACAGTGCAACCCTCCTAATAAACGAGCCACCACGGGGCGGGCCATGCACGTTTAGTAAGATCGTGTCGTTAGCCAGGTCTGGCCACGGGGTATGCCTTGACCCAACACTTTCCTATCTTAAACTAAGAGTCCATTGTGGTTGAGATACAGAGGGCCCATATCTACCTATAAATAAGGAAGAGAGACAACGCACTCGTATATGGTACTACCTCCGTTCCAAAATATAACCCTTTTTAGAAAGCTAAACTAGTTTGCTAAAAATGCTTACATTTTGAAACGGAGGAGACAACGCACTGGTATATGGTACTATCTCCGTTCCAAAATGTAACCCTTTTTTAGAAAGCTAAACTAGTTTGCTAAAAAGGGTTACATTTTGGAACGGAGGGAGTATCCGGCAAATCATATTTGACGCTTGTCGCATCCGTACGAACACAATGCTTAGGACGTATTCAAAGAGTCTCTCTAAATCAGACGTGAAATCCGTTTTGGTCTGTTTGAACCTGGCGGATAGGCCACATGCGCGCTGCTTAGGAAATCTACTCGCGTCGCTAGTGTTTGTTGGTGCGAGCCTAGTCCTTGCCGTCCTCGATCTTGATGAGGACGGACGGCCATGCAGGGGAGGTGACTACGTAGCGCGTCGGTTGCCACGAAGGCACGGGTGGCACCTATGGCCACACTAGAGCCGGCAGTGTCAGCGATACAGCGATACAGTACACATATCTACTTGCAAGGATAAAAGCGGCCCAACATGGAGAAGCCCCAAGAGGCAACCCGCACCAATCTAAGTCACATAAGGACTCGACACACGATTTTTAATAGAAACCAATGATAGTTTGTTTCCTACTAGAACTCTACCGTGTAAGCCTCCCCCGACCACCTATAAGATTCATCATACAATTACAAAGCAAAAGAATTATCGTGATAGGGTTTTGAGTTTGCCATTTGGATCTATGGCTGACCAAATTCAATTTTGAAAATTTCAAACTTGAATAGGTTTCAAAGTTGTTCCAAGGGTTCTAAGAGGTTGATATTGATCATAAAGGACCACATAAGTTGTGGTTAAAAGGGTTTTAAACAAAGGTAAATTGTTTAAAACAATTTGAAACCTAAAAAAAGGATTTTAAACCTAATACACAAGTTCATGAATAGATAGAATTGTTAAAGTTTCGTTCTGGATTCTATGGTGAGACGGTACAAATTGGAACAGTTTTGCAAAAGAGAATATATAAAACTATTTATAGAATTTCAACAAGGTTAAAAAAAATACTCAACGGGGAAATTCAAATCTAAATCAACTTTAACTTAGTTCAAATATTATTTTAGGAAAGGAAGGTATGTTAGTACACCTCCTAAGATTCAAAAAAATTATTTCTTTTCAAAATTTTGGAATATAGGTTTTACACTATATAATATTTTGAAAATAAAAAGTGCTAAAAGATTCTACATATCAAGGGATTTTAAAAAAATCCAAGTTTTCTAAACTTTGCAAAGTGGTTCAAAAGTTATAATTGTTCTAATGTTTAGGGGATTTTCTTCAAATTTTCCATTTGATTTTTTATTATGGAAAAAAATCAGAAAATGTTGGTACACTTGGCGACTCCTAATTGGCTTAACGGTTCGTTTTAAAAAAGTCAAATTGAGTCATCATGTGTAGATCTGACGGTCCTTGATCTTGGATTCTCACCGGGCGACGAAGGGTCACCGAAAAATGTCGAGCTTGGCGGCGCTGCTCTTAGAGGATGATGCCGACGCCGATCTGGTGGGTTATGGGCATGGAGAAGGCCACTACGGGGTCCATCACAACATGGCGAGATCGATGGTGGCAGTGGCTTCGTCTAGGGTGGCCTTAGTTGACCGCAACAAGCGAATGTGCTCGTGGCAGCAACGACGAGCTCCTCCCACGGCTGCTTCGATTGGTTCAGTTGCGAGAGAAACCGGGAAGGGTCAGAAAAATGCGCAAATGCAAGGGAGGGATGTCGGTGGCCTATTAATGGTGTGTTGGTGGCTCATCGTGCTACAAATTAGTAAACACGGCGTGGGAAGGGAGCTTCATCCGCGAGAAAATTCAGCAGTGTTGTCGCGTGATTCGGAGACAGGGAAGCATGGTTTTAACGTGCTGGTCTCCAAGTGATTTTACGAAGTCTTAATCGCGCGATCGGTGGGTGAAATTCTCGCCCGTAACTATCGCGAGTCGAGCTGTAGGTTGAAGACGGGATGATGTCAACAATGACGTCATCAATTTTCATTTTTTTTTTCTGATTTTCTTAAACCCTTAACAATTTTTGATTAAAAACTCCAATCACCTCACAGGAAATTCTATTTTAAAAAAAACAATATCTACCAACATAAATTACTATTATACAACTTTGAACACATTTCAAAAATTTGAATTTTCAAATTATGCATACTTATATAATTGCCTTAAACGCCATTTTAAAAGTAAAATCAAATAAAAAGAAAAGTGGCTTAATGAAATTCATAAAAATTGCACAAGACACAATATTGAGTTTGTAATTTATAAACTCATTTTAAGACCAAATAAAATATTGTGAAATCATTTTATTGGTTAAAGTCTTGATAAATCGTTTAAAAACCAAAATAATGACCTTTGGGATTTTAAAATATATTTAATAATCCAAGAATCATCGAATGAAATATCCTTCATATTTGAAGTTGATATGATACCTTTGAATCATATTTTTGAAAGGAACTCATTTTATATAATAGGGTTTGGCCTTTTAAAAATGAAAAACATTTGCAAATATTGTTTTAGGGTTTAATAAACCTTAGAAATAACATATTTTAAAGTCAAACTTCAACAAATAAGGATTTTTTTTATAAAATTTGAAAATTTTCAAATATTAGTGATTTTAAAAAATAGTCCAAAATCTTGGGATGTAACATACTACCATCCTTGAAAAAAATCTTGTCCCAAGATTTGGGAAGGCTAGAAAGAAAGTTTGGTTTGGGTATTTGAGTTCTAGGCTAACTAGGTGGACTATCACCCTTAAAAGAAACTTTTGTGAGTATTCGAAAAAACTTTTTCTCGGGTTGGTGGGTCTTCCATATCCTCGGTTGTTGTGTCATACTTCCTCATCCATAATGTTATGGTATAGAATGTATCAAGTCCTTGTCAGTATTTGAGGTCTTGAATACCTACAACAACCTTTAGGGTTCTACGTGTCCATCTATATTTTCAATAGAAGGGTGTATTTTCACATGGCTTGGAGTGTAGCTTTACTCGATATCGATCGAGTGGAATTTTCCCTCATGGTAGAGTTGTAGACTAACATAAGTCTGTTGAACTACCTTTTCCACTGAAGGGTCACTCTTTGGGTCAATCAAAAGGCCAAGTTTAGAAGATTTCAAAACATCGTCTCATTATTTTTCCTTTGATATCCTTTGCAGGATTCCATCTTGTTGTTATATCACTCAAATGCAAACACCATGCTATTTGTAATGAAACTGTCATGGTAGGCAATATCCTGCATTCCATGTTACCTCCAAGTTTGGTTTTATCGTCACGAAATATTAATACATTTCAGCAACACTTGTCTAACATAGGGTTCTTAATTATACTCTACCATTATATTGTACATGATTTTAATCATCCCCTCTCTTGTAGGTTTATCACACCAGATTTACCATTCCTACTAACAAAAGAGAATGAAATGAGTATTATTCATGGTAGCTACTCCATGTGGCACCCAAATAATTACTCTTTATTTGGTCCGGTGAATCTTGTATGATAACACTCGATCATTCTCACATGTCTGACAGAAAGTGTCCAATATGTAAGACAGACCCGAGCTAAACTATCGTTTCTCGTACTAGCGGGATTGTGTAAATTTTTATACAAACTTGCTGAATTGTTGTAGCTTCTTTTCTTCTCTTCTCCTTGTGTAGTAAGATTTCCATGCTATTTTACCTCATGTGACTCTGGTTCCAAATGTCTATTCTCTCTTGTTGATTTACTTATTCCTCCTTATGACATAGTTGCAATGAATCAAGGATGTGATTGTTCCTTCTCACAAAATAAAACAATCCAGATTCCTCGCATTTCTATTTTGAATGGATAGTGTCTTGGGTGTTCTATCAAGTGTTGCACTCCTACCCAACAGTGTTGTAGGTGGGTATGGGGTTTGGTTAGCTTTCGCATGGATGAGTAGAGATTTAGAAAGATACTAAAGAATAATCCTACCCAACACAATATAACAATGCAATTAATCTTACAAAAACAATCTAGCAAACATCAAGCAACATGGTTCAAACACAAATAAACAACCTAGTATAGTCACACCACCTAAGTTGATATGATCAATACACTATCACGATAGCATTGTTCTAGAAAAGTAACTAAATGTTGGTCTCTTCTATCTATTCTTAATTAGTTCTTCAAGTTCTTCTTGCTACTTCCTTGAGATACTTCTAGTTGTTGAGAAGTCTAAGTCTTTCTCTAAATTTCTTCAATGATTTTCCATGTAGTACTCCTTGTTGAGTCAAAAAAATTCATACGAAGTGCATATCTAGTGCCTTAGGTAATTGGTCATTTAGAACAAGATAATATATTCCGAAGGTAAATAGTAGATGAGAAAACTAGAAAAGTTGAAAGTGTAAAATGTCTTTATAAAATTTTAGAATATAATAGACCTTCAATCTTAGGTTTTTTTTGTTCTAACCCAAACCTATTGTCTCGAATCTACATGCAACACACTGCTCTAATACCATATGTAGCAATCCTACCTTTTAAATGAAGGAAACATCATTGTCTTGCTGTGCTAGTCCACAGATTGAATTGCTAGCACCATAGTTAAGATGAAATATCATGAAAATGCATAAAAAATATATTACATCGCATGATCCAGTCTTTACAATATTCTTTACAAGTTGCATAGCCCAAGGCTAGCATGATACCAAGTTTAGCAGCGGAAAATAATATTTAGCTATTGGAAATATGCCCTAGATACATTAATATCTAGTTATTATTCTATCTCCAAGTCCATAATCAAGTTTATGTCATCATGCTACAACTGCTATTGAACTTGAAAAGTGAGTTTTCAAAGGAAAATCTTTGTGTGGGTGTGAAGGCATAAAAAACAAGAGTTCCTAATCTTGTCTCTAAGATTAGCTTATGGTTTGTGAGATGATCATATTTTTCTGATCATGTACTTGGTTAAAAGTCTAGCAAAACATAAGAGTTCATTGTTCGGGTACCAATAGTACTGAACCGACCCAAGTATATGATCTTGGTAAAAGAGACTAAACACTTGTAATGTATTTAGCTAAGCACATATGAAGTTGTCATTGACTATAATTCTTATATTATGAGAATATCTAGTGATGTGATGATCAATAGTTAAACTTTGGATGTCATCAAGAATCTTCCCGCAACTGGTTATCATAATGGTGATGTATGAGTATAATCTAGAAAGTGTAATGGAACTGAGATCGTTTAAGACTAGTACTTAACTCCTATAAACAATAGAGAGATACATTATCTGGGCCCTCTAATTATCACCGATGTCTGTCAATATTCTGGTCAGACATAGTGTGATTTATCTAAAAGAACATCATAGATATAGATGTGAAAAGATAATAATCACGAGTTTTAAGTGTGTTATGATCAAAGAGTTTGATCACATCAGATCACATAGTCTCACCTCGTGATATTGTTGGTATCGTGAAATTAAGGTAATAAGTGTAGTGAGTAACTTATAAGGTTCCCTCGTTCTTCATGAACACACAGGAGCCATCATGGGCGTCCACGGTCCCGTTGTGGGTTATTGTTCGGTAAGTTTTCGAACATGTATGTGTGTTATCGAGCCTTTATGGGTCACACGCTTAAGACGAGCCAACCTTTAATTGAGAGATACAAAATGATGTTATTGGTTTTATGAATGTTCTAAGTCAATACAATGTCACATAAACAGGTCTGGTCTCAATCAGAAAGATTTCGGGGGAAGTTACTATAAGGGAGAAATTATTCTGGTGTTAGGCATAATTTATATGAGAGATACCGGCGAACATGATAGGTGGCATCATGTTAGAAACAAATATAAGTTTGATGATTATATCCAAATGGTTTATAGGGATTCAGAAGAGTTTCAGGCACCGAGAGGGGGGGGTGAGTGGCGGAGGGGGAAGAATGGCCCCCATGGCCGCACCACTAGGTGGGGCTGGCAGGTGGGCTCAGAGCCTCCAATCATGGCGCTAGGAATCTTCCGATGTTTTTAATATATTTATTTGTAGGAAAAAATAAAATAAAATGAAAAAGGAAAAAATGGGAGGAGGTGGAGTTGCACTCTCTAAAGGGAAGCCCAATCTAAGTTGGGCTATGAGAGGTGGTGTGGACACCTCCTTGTTGCGGCTAGCCCCCATCCTAGCACAACTAGGACTCCTCCTTCCCTTTGGTAAGCCCCCTTCCCTCCAACTATAAGGGCTCCTTTGATTCATCGGATAGTAAAAGTGTAGGAATAGGAAAATCATAGGATTGGGACGACATGTCTTGTTGAATCCTCTGGGAAGAAGAAGCATGTTCGATTGAGTGAAGGAATTTTTCCATGAGGTCCAACCTCATGTTATTTTCCTATGAATTTTGTACTACAAAATTCCTATGAGAATTTTTCCTATAAGATATGATCCTATGAATCAAACGGCTCCAAAGGAAAATTCCCTATAGGATTTCTATCCTACACAAATCCTTTAGCATTGCTAGGAATCAAAGGAGCCCTAAAATGACCCCCAGGGCTCAAAGAAAAACATATAATGGGCTCTCAAGCCTTTCTATGTGTAGTAGAATTAGAGGGTCTAATTAGAGCCCCTCTAACCGAATTGGACCCTCTTCTTATTGGGCTTTGAGGTGTCCTCTCCCGACTAAACATATATCAAATTACTAGTCCCATCTCATGTGTTGAGAAGGTTTCATAATCATATAGCTCTAACCGCAGCTGATTAGTGCTAGCAGTTGCTGTCTCTCTTCATCCGTGCCAAATCCTAGACGACAGAGCGCTTACGGGTTGACACAAGAATACGCGTGTACACCATAAGACGGATTACACGGTGATCCTTGACGGAGGGAGCTTAGCGACATCCTTGCAACTAGGACTAGTTGTGAGGATACATGATTGTTCAGATCTCTGCTACGACTATATCGAATCCGCTGCCTGGTGAGTCGTGATCTAGGTCTTTGCATGCATGGGACTGTTATCTGCATGGTGATTTTGGCGGACTACGTAGGGATTTTTTTTTAATTCTGCAGTGTAGACTAGCGGTGGTATTAGAGCGTACTGTACTATGCGTAGATATGATTGGATCTAGAGCACAATTTTGTGCGGGTATGGCATAAGCTTATGCAATTATATTAGAAAGCTATCCAATATCCAGTTTATTTTTGTTTCTTACCAGTAATTTGTGTTTCTTTTGTTTTCTACGACATGATACGACATTTTACAAATTTCTGGCGATCCTAGGATGCATGAGTTACCCCTGGCATATCTCGCTTGATCCGAAGAAGTGCTTCAATAGCTTTGAGCCGTACCATAGTTGGTCTCGTATAACTGAATTGTTGAAAGGGCATGTGGCTTGGATCCACACAGGGAGCCATGGTTATGAATAAGTTTAGATTGATACTCTAGACATTTTCGTGATGTCTATATTTCAATCACCCCGCAAAGTCAATCTAGCAATGAGATTAAACAAAACTATAATTGAGTAGGTGATGACGATAGTGGATTGTAAAACCTACATCCACGCTAAAACTTTCAAAAAGCGTTATAGGAGTCTAACTTGGTTCTGTAGTGTGTGCAAGTAGTTTTGTATATATATCTTGTTACTGTGTTTGACATGATGGCCAATGCAAAAGGATTGTCATTGTTCGACATCGACAATCAGTTCATCGTAGACCTCGGAGAAAGTACATGACAAGAGAAAGTGGTTGTTTCTCTATCATGGAAACGCTTGAAGAGATTTTCACCGGAGCAGAATTTCCTCGGATGTTTTGCTATTCATGATGCACGCCGGCCCTGTCCGCTTGGGCCGCCTTGTCCGTGAAAGCTAATCAGCTGATTAGTGGCTTCCGCGTCCGCTGACCGTTCTGCCCGCTGTGTCCAGCGGAAACCAGTTGACAAGCGAGCTCGCACTGCTACTAGCTGGTATTTGGCGCAGGAAATGGCACTGCTAATAGCTGGTATTTGGCGCAGGAAATGGCCATCTGGCAGCAGCTAGATGAAACAAGAAACATGTTGAAACTAAACACATATAAAGGGACATGCTTAAACTGAATACATATATCAACGTACTAGCTTCAGCTCCTATGCATTGGAACATTCAATTCAAGAAGGCCATACTAGCTTCAGATGCTATGCACAAACTGAACATAGAACAATCAGTATTATTACTGGGACTAAACCAGTAATATTTGAAACATAATGTTAGAAATTTTGAGCCTAAAACTGAACCAGACTCAAAGTTGGTTCCAATAAAGAAGTTGTGAAATGAAGAGATGGTTACAAGTGGTACTCCCTCCGTATCACAATATAAGATGTTTTAGCATTTTCTAGACAAAACGTATCTAGACATGTTTTAGTGTATAGATTCATATGCATGTTACACTAAAACATGTCTAGACTCGCTTTGTCTAAGAAATGCTAAAACATCTTACATTTCGATACGGAGGGAGTACAAAGTTGCTGCATCAACACTCGAAGAACAAATGTGACAGCATGTCAAAGGCCAGGTCAGAATAAGCATGTCAAATGTGACCTAGCTTCGCTTGAGGCAATGACATGGTCTTCCTCCTCAATTCTTTTTCCCTCTACAAATCCTCGTCAGATCTCTTTCTTACGCGATGCCAGGTTGCATTTGAGTATGCTCCGAGGTAGCTGAAAACTGAGAATAAAACCAACTGTTGCTGCCTTCCATATGAACAACAAAACAAACGGGATGAGGAAGTCGCTTTACCTGCATGGCCAAGGCGTGCACTTCCTCTGCTAGAATCTTCTCCTCTTCCTCCGGTGATTTTTTAGTCTCCATAATTAATCTATGATCGTCATCACTAGTTCAGTGTGATCAATCAGCCAATTAATAGGATAAGAGCACATATTCAGGCTGGGAAAATCATCATAACAGAGGCACAATTAATTTAGTAAAAAGAAAGTTGTGTCCAGCTTATTACATGGATCATTGCATCAGATCTACCCAAACTAAGGTCAAATATCTTGACCAATTTACAAGGTAAAGTATAATTTATTCGGGTGTGCATTCACAAATTGTAGGCATCCTTATTTACCTATGTGTTACAAATTTTTTTCTGAAAAGGACATTGCAATTATACTGGTGCAATTTCCAAAACACATCACAAAACTATGAGTTATAACAAATATCGTTTACAAGGGAGAGACAAATCATGTTAGCATATATAATTACAGTCGAACGAAGTTTAAACAGCTGGTTAGTTTAAAGGAATTTCATCTAGGTCAAAGGGCATAAGCCTGACAAATCATAATCAGGGGAGTACCAGAGAGCAGAGAGGATCTAGCAAGTTTCTCGCAACCGACTCAAATTATAGAGAAAACGATTAAATAAAGGAAACCAGCTACATAGTGGGGGTACAACTCGGGTTCTTATACTAGTCACGAAGCATATGACAGCCTAACATGTGAAAAGAACCTAAAGAACAATCTGATATAATGCATACATGAGCATGAAAAAAACTCAATTTCTGTGATACATGAAATCCTTCACCTAACGGAAATATTTCTCAACACATAGGCCCACTCTGACAAACTTGTCCCACCGTATTATCCCCATGGAAGATCGCAAGCAAGCACCTAACCAACTAATTGAACAGCACAGCAAGAAAACTACCCGTACTGCATTGCATCAGATTTTCGTTTTTGAACCATGAAGCAAATCTAAAGCGAAAGTTACCACTGAAGGAACTGAAAAGTGAATATTCAGCAGTACTGTGATATGCTATGCTAGAAGCTTATGCCTGAAAATAAGAATTGGAAATAGTCGTGGATAGGGTCACGCGATAAATTGAATCCTCAATGAACCTAGAATGCAACCTATGATACTAGAATTAGTCAAAGTAGTTGATATTGAACGCGAAAATAACAGAATATTCAAACTTAACAGTATTAGCACTTGCCAATAATTGGGTATTAATCAGGCCAGCCCCAGAATATTCAAAGTAGCTTTTTTTCCAACCAGTTTCAGTTTGAGCTGATGATCTAGTGTGGACCTGTACATGTTCAGATGAGGAAGAGGGAAAGGGAGAAAGGGCACCGAAGTTTAGTTCATTTCTTCAATACTATATCGTTAGGTATCCACTAAGAGCACTCGAGATACAACCCATTTTAACTATTTCAGCTCACGACTCATGGTTACTAGTGAAAAATAAAATACAGCCAGGTGATTTGCTAGCTACATCTAACTGAACCTCACGACAGCAGCAACAACAGTACTAACAAATGTTACATGGAGGAATAATGAACAAAAAAATCATCGTGGCAAGAATTATTTTAGTGACTGCTGGACCATGGTGGTCATTGCCTGCCACCGTGGGCGCGCATGAAGCCCGCCAGGACCTCCTTCCTTAGAGGCTGGTGGACATGGTGTTGTCCAGCAAGAACTTGGCCACCGGAATCTTGTACTGCTCCAGAATCTTGACCCTGGCGAACAGGTCGTCGGGGTCTTGTGCTTCAGGCTAACCAAGACAAGGGGCGAAAGAATCTAGGAAGAGAGGAGATGGGAAGGGGTGGGTGGGCGCTTACCGGGGTAAAATCTCTTCCGTAACCGAAGGGGAAGGGCGTCGAGACCGTCGCTAGTCGGTAATGGAAGACGTGCGCGTAAAAGAGCTTAGCGGCAGCCGAACGGGCGGGCGGCAGCTGGACGGAGAGACGGCTAGGTGCTACCGTGCAAGATTGACCTAACGCCCGCAATGGATCTAGCAGGCAAGTGCGTCGTTAGCGGACGAGACGAACGCGAAGGACGAGACACATGTTTCTGCCAAGCCCGCTAATGTTTGGCGTCACGTCCACTGGGCCGTTTAGGACATCTCCAGCGGGGCTGCTCAAATGCGGACCAATTTGGTCCGCATTTTGTCTGTTTGATCAGCCGTTCGTGGCCGTGTTCGGCCGGATTTTGGCCCTGCACCCAGCGGGGCTGCTCATTTAGTGGCCGGACATTTTTTTTTTCTAGTTTTTTCTTCTCATCCATACTTTGAGCCTAAAACAAACACAATACTAAATAAAATACGAGTTATTTATTACAAATTTGACCGTTTAATAAGAAAACAAATAAGTCTTAGTTAAAATAAAAAAAAACTACTGGTTTCCAACGAAGTTCCAGATGTGTTGCACCAAATCATCCCGAAGTGTGAGGTGGGTGTCCTGATCACGCAACTCGTACTGGAAGTCGATGAAATCCGCAAATGTTGCCACTCCTGGCTGGGGCTCCACGTTCTCACCCTGAAACAACCAGTTCTCGTCGTAGACGCTGTCATCGCGCTCATCCTCTATGATCATGTTGTGCATGATCACACAAGCAGTCATCACCGACCACATAATCTCCGGGCTCCATGTTCGAGCAGGGTGGCGAACAATAGCCCATCGAGATTGAAGCGCACCAAAAGCACGCTCCACATCCTTTCGGGCACTCTCCTGCTCTTGGGCAAACCGCTTCCTCATCTCATCTTGAGGATTGGAGATGGTCTTCACAAAGGTAGCCCACTGGGGATAGATACCATCTGCCAGGTAGTATCCCTTTGTGTAGTGGTGGCCGTTGATATCATAGCTCACCTCGGGGGAGTTGCCTACGGCAAGTCTGCCAAACACCGGAGAGCGCTGGAGCACGTTGATATCATTGTGTGAACCTGCCATGCCGAAGAACGAGTGCCAAATCCACAGATCATGCGAAGCAACTGCTTCGAGAATAACCGTGCACTCACCAACATGGCCCTTGTACTGCCCCTGCCAACCAAATGGGCAGTTCTTCCACTCCCAATGCATACAATCGATGCTTCCAAGCATCCCAGGCCACCCTCTGCTCTCGTTGATCGACAACAGCCGCTGAGTGTCGGCAACAGTAGGTTCCCTCAAGTACTCCGGGCCGAACACCTGAACCACAGCTTCACAGAACTTGTACATAGCCTCCAGGCACATGGATTCACTCATACGCAAGTACTCGTCAACCAGATCACCAGCTACTCCGTATGCAACCATCCGAATTGCCGCGGTGCATTTTTGATAAGAAGTGAAGCCAAACTTACCGGTGGCATCGGGCTTGCACTTGAACCAATCGTTGTAGTCGAGGACGCCGAGCCGAATGCGGTTGAACAAGTCCCTTTTCATCCGAAAACGACGCCGGAATAGCTTGGCCGTGTACACCGGATTGGTGGGGTGGAAGTAGTCGTTCCACAGCTGCATCTGGCCGGCCGCTCTGTCCCTGTCCAAGCCCGGCGCACGGCCGGGAACGGATCCTCTGAACACCGGCCGCATCCTTGCGATGTGGTCATTGACCACGAGAGTGGCAATGAGGATGTCGCTCTCGTCCTCGGAATCGGAGTCCGACGAGGACGAGTACATGATAAAGTTGTTGAAGAAGAACTCGTCGCCGCTATCCGCCATTTTTTGGGCCGAGGTCGGGCAGGCACACGGACGAACAGCTTGTGTGCGCCCGTGGAGGTGGGGGGAGGTGGAGCGGGCTGTACGAAGGCCGGTGAGCCTCCTGCGGGGCAGGCGGTGGCGCGGCGGCGTGGGAGGGAGGTGGGGGGAGGTGGACGTCGCCGGCGAGGGGCCGAACGGTGGTCGTGGTCGCGAAATCGGCGACCTATCGGCGGCGAGGTGGGGCGCTGGCGGCGCGGGGGGGAGGAGGGGGCTTTTTATGCGGGCCAGGGAGCGTGTCCACGGGACACTTTTGTTGTCCGCGGGGCTGCTCAAATCCGACCCAAATTTGGGTCAGATTTGAGCATCCGGGGACAAAAAAACGGACCGCGGTCCGTATGAGCAGCGCCTCTGGGGCCTGGTTTTGGCCCAGGCTGCTCAAATCCGGCCGGTCCGGGCCAAATGAGCAGCCCCGCTGGAGATGTCCTTAGGCCTTTCTAGGGACACGGACAGGGGACAAGCGGACGTCCACCGCCGCCTGCATCCTGATCTGCTATGGTAAGAATGACGAAGATGGAGGTTCCTTATTGGAGATGCATCAAGAATCCCCGAAAAATAAAGGCTATAACGAATCACACGAGTTATTAATTACCTGTGATGCTTATCCTTTATTGCTTGCATCTTGATTGTCTAGTAGTCGTTTATTAGGGTGATTGCTCACCTACGTATCAAGGTAGTTCGTGTTCTCCCAATTGCGGTACTTTCAAATCGGTATGGGTACGCGTTCATCACTTGGTTATAAGGATTAACGTGCCTCTTCTTGTCGGGAGGTGGGTTATAGTTTGCTCATTTGAATACAAGGTGCATTACATATGGCGAAATCAGTCGGTTGTCTTGTCATTCAGACATGAAAGACATGAGCCCGGAACACATACATCTAAAGATGAGTGAGAATCACATGGAGTTATTCGCATATTGTCCTACTCTCTAGGTTATGATTGGTTGAGATGGGTACGTCCGTCTAGTCATAACTTAATGAGATCTCGTCGCACTGAAAGTTGATCTTGAGAAATATTAGTTTCAGAGGGAGCATATCTTAATATCAATTTTATTAAATTAAGTAGCCACTAGTACAAAACCTCGCATTAGAGGGAGCCATCCATTATAGAAAACTTAGAAACTCCGAGTGGCACCCCGTTGAAAGTCAGTTTGAGGATAAACTTACTTGTTGGAATGGAAGTTATTATCCTATGGGGATTGTTTAGTTCTTGTTAATTCAGTGTTAACAAGTTTACCAATGTTTATGCTCTCTTTCTTGGAGATTCCCAAGGGGGTTTGTAAAAGACTTGATTTCTATCGGTCTCGTTTTTTTTTGGCAAAGTGATGAGAACAAACACAAATATAGATTAACTAAATGGAACACTATCTGTAGACCCAAGGACCAGGGTGGGTTAGGTGTGGAAGTGCTCGAGCTGAAAAATAAGTGTTTACTCGGTAAGTGGCTGTTTAAACTTCAGAATAAAGAGGGTGTTTGGCAGGAGTTGCTGCAAAACAAATATCTTCATAGCAAATCTTTAGCTCATGTTGAGTCACAACCTACTTATTATCCCTTTTGGAAAGGTCTAATGAGAGTGAAGTATGACTTCTTTCGTAGAGGCTCTTTTATTCTAGGAAATGGGGAAACAATAAGGTTTTGGGAGGACACGTGGTTAGGACCGACCCCGCTTTTGAATCAGTATCATCTTCTGTATAACATTGTGCAACGAAAAAAACGTTTCGGTACATGAGGTGTTTCACAATGCTCCTCCTATTAATATCGGTTTTAGGAGAAACCTTATTGGTGTTACTTGGTATTTGTGGTCTCAATTATGTTTGCGCTTGATATCGGTGGTACTTACCTCTGTTCCTGATAGGTTTCGATGGAGTTTAACTAAGGATGGGCTGTTTTCAGTTAAGACCATGTATGAGGATCTCATGAATGGTCATACGGTCTTCTGAAAAAGTATCTGTGGAAACTAAAAATCACTCTCAAGATTAAAATTTGCATGTGGTTCTTAGATAAGAGGTTGTTGCTTACTAGAGATAATCTGGCTAAGCGTAACTGGAAAGGTGATCCGCATTGTTCCTTTTGTGGGAATCAGGAGACAGTTGATCATTTATTTGTTCACTGCCCTTTTGCAAAACTAGTTTGGCGTGTTGTTTTTTATGCATATAATATCCCTCCCCCCTCCGATGTTTCAAATATGTTCGGGAATTGGGTGAATGAGATTGATAAGAAGACCAAAAATAGAATTCGTATTAGCGTTTCGGCTATTTGTTGGTCCATTTGGAATTGTAGGAATAATCTTGTTTTTAACAGAAGGATAATTTCCATGTTTTACAGGTTATTCATATGGCGGTGCGTTGGATCCAATTATGGTCACTCCTCTTACCTTCGGATCAGAGGGAGCTCATGGTGGATGGGTGCAGGCGTCTGCTTATGGTGGCACGAGATTTTTTCTCCCGACATACGTGGCAGCATATTAGTAGACTTTTGTAGTTTGCTTTTCGCATGTTTGTCTTTTTGTCTGGGAGGCTTGTCTCTCTGCAAGGACCGTTCGTTTATAAACTCTTAAGACATTCTGGACCTCAAATAATCAATAAAGGTTGTGTGCATCACTCGATGCAGAGGCGGGGGAATTCCCCTTTTCGAAAAAAAATTAGAGCCAGTTATGGTATAGCGGGCAGCGTCCAGTTTTTGTCAACCGACTCGAATAATGGACTCTAGAACTATTTTCATAGAGCCGGTTCTAGGTAAAGACCAAATCCCGCAGAAGGGCAAAAATTAGAACGGTCTCTATTGGTAGAGGCGGCTTTGAATTGCTTCCGCATGTAATAAGTTCATATTAGAGGCGGCGTTGAAATTACGTCTGTCTGTAATATTTTATTTGAGAGACGGCTATGAGTTGCGTCCGTTTTTAATATTTTTTCTACGGGAGCTATATTTTTTGACCGTCTACCATAATATATCTTCGGAGGAGGCTATGTTTTACAAACTTTAGAATAATTTTCTAACTGAGACGGTTTTACTTTTAAGCGGCTACAACTACGGTATTGATAGCCTATGGGGTGATTTCCGAACGCTACGATTATTTCCTGCTATATAAAGTCACAGACGAATACATTAACAGAAATATGAAATTATAGACAGATCAAATTCACAAAATACAAAATGTACGCATAGCAAATGCCTAACAAGCATCGGCAGTTTTAATATCAGCTTAAAGTTGTACTAGAAACCTCTCTCTCATTACAGACAATTGATCACTCACGAGATGTTGGATTATAGCACTCTCCGCCTTTTGGGATCACATCTTTCAGCAAGAAACAAGTAGCCAACTCCACGATTACTACTAGACATTTCTCTTTTATAGGCTTCTCATCCGGTGTCTAGGTAATAAAAACAATTATCTAAATCAAAACAAAGCAAGATCAAGATTGAATTGCAAACATGGTAAAATCATCAACCGTACCAGGGCTGCCATGTTAGGATCATAAAGTCTAGCTAGCAAGAAGTTCATGTGACAGGCAACATAGAAGCGATAGTGACCCGTCCCATAAGGCTACTAGCGGCATTGAGACAGAGAACATGTTTGATATTAACCAAAAATAAAAAAAGATTATGCATGCATACTCTCTGTGGAACTAACCTTATGTTTCAGATGATGAGTTGGTTTTGTATGTACGAGCCCTTTGTTCACAAGTAATTGAATTATGTTTAGAGGAATAAAACCATACATAAAAAAACAAATTTAGTGTGCAGATGAGAAATTCGGTCACCTCTTAATAAGCCTTTTGACATCGTTAAGATCTGTTTCCACAGAAAGTAAGGAATAAAGATAATAGACGTTCCCATCCTTTGGTGAGATACTAATAAGAACCCAATGATATCTAAAATTTAAACCAATATTAGTGTTGTGAACACGTCATCACAATGCATAAAAGAAGATTTGACACTATATATATCTTACTTCTTATTAAAAGGACAAAAGATT
Organism: Alopecurus myosuroides; assembly: GCA_028641055.1. NCBI lineage: Eukaryota > Viridiplantae > Streptophyta > Magnoliopsida > Poales > Poaceae > Alopecurus > Alopecurus myosuroides. The sequence goes on along the minus strand of CM054059.1, from coordinate 82,699,425 downwards.
AAATCCTTTTGTAAATTGCTCTGAAACACAATGAGGACGTAATCCTCGACACTCCTTTTGCATTTATCCATGCATGCTTGTGAAGCTAGCTAGGGGTCGATGAAGGCTACCTTATTATCTTACCTTTTGTCTCTAACATAATTGTACCTGCATAAAACATACATATGAATAACATTAATAATGATGGCTAGGTAGCTACTACCATATATATTAACATTATGGATCGATGGTAAAAAAATACTCACAATGTGAAAAATCTAATTAATCTGGCGTCCACGGGTCTAAAATTCATCAGGTTCCACAATCCCACCCACTCGACTAGGAACTGGTCGTCCATGTTGTCATTATGGAAGGCTTCATACTTGTACTTTGCCATGATTCCTGATTTTCGCTCACTAACCGGCTTCTTGAAATTTTCCATGTAGTACTTGTGCAACTTTGCAGCAGGCTGGCTTAGTACTTTGCTTTTTGTACTACCTAGAGGAACGTGAACAAGGTTTTTCGCCGGGCCTCTAAGTTTGTACTTCTGTTAACTCCACCTGACCACCAGATTCATATAATGCTCGAAGTCATTGGCACTCTTGATCAGGCTGATATGTTCCTGTTTTCTTTGTTTTGTTTCCTTTTTTTTTTACTTTTGCCAGATATTGGGCGACACACTAGCAGGGGAAGGCGCTCTCTGTTCTGCAATGACTTGTGGTTTCTCAGCGAGTGCTTGCAAGCGCGTCTTTGACTTTTTATTCTCAAGAACGGTGAGTGCTCTTGGTGTTGATACCGACTTCGCCACACTGGCGGGGGTACAATCTTTTCCCACACTACTGATGGAGGTACTCTATTTGTGTTGTTCAGAAGTTTGAATAGCCGCCGGTGATTAAAATATGCAGGGGTGACTATTGTTCGTGTCGATAACGTCTTGCGCGCCAGTTGGGAGTCTTTGGGACCTTCAGAAGTTTGAATCTCCACCGGTGCTTCCGCTACCATAGCTGGCATTCCATTCGGTTTCTGGTTTGGCTTTGGATCATTGTCAATAACGATATCTTCAGTGGAGTATTGGGTGTCTTTGGGAGCTTCAAAAGTTTGAAATTCTACCGGTGCTTCCGCTACCATAGTTGGCATTCTATTCGGTTTTTGATTTGGACTTCTACTGTCAAGAAGGATATCTTCCTTTGGCCATTGGATGACGCTCCTCTTCGCCAGGATCAGAGTGGTTATATCTTCATCGGGCAGACTGGCAGAGGTAAGTGATGGAACCCCTTGTCCACATGATCTAAGCTCACCTTAGCAAAACCTACGCCAATTGGACAATTGTGTAGAATTAATACCTGAGCTTTGGTTGGAGGATACACTCGTCCCCACGCAACCTGAACAGGATCACCATCTGACTCGGTATCTTGTGCTAATAGCCGGCACCCGGTGGCTACCTATGTATCAGAAGTGTAGGTCAGCTAGGATCGATGCCTTATGAAATTGCACAATTCCATTTAATATTCATGATCAATGGGTTTGATTGTATATACCTCTATTTTGTCACCAAGATAGTTGATCGTGTCCTCTCTAGCAGTACTAGCGGCAACTCGGGAAGAGCTACTCGGAATTATGTCAAGGCCTCTCCAAATCCTGAAGCATTCCTTCACCACGACGTAGATGCTCCAAGACGGATTTCAAAATAGATTCTTGCAGGTTTTTTTTTACATAAAGCTCTCTCTTAGATCTTTTTTTCTTGCACGCTTGTCCTCCAAAATTTAGTTGCGGCCTGTTTTCCACCGGGGCAAAGGAACCTACCCCCCTCGTGCGACCAGAGTGCTATGGGTTTCCCAGCGTCGCTAAAAGCAAATCTTCCGTGAAGATGCTTGCTAGCTGTTCCTTTTCAATTTCTCCTACAAAACATAATAATTACATAATAAGACCAAGCGTACATACGCATCGCTAACATGATAAGATATTTGACCATGTAGTTACTCACTACATTCTGAACTATGGTTTCTTCAGCTTTGTTCAGTAGCTTTGGAACATTACTTGTGTCTTTATTACATGTATGTCAAGCTCTAGCCCAATCTCTTGCCTTGGTGTCTCTAATGTGCTCAAACTGTTCCAAGAGATTGTTCGCCTCCGCTTCAGCATCCTGCAATGCCCATAATAGTGTCATGCCCTCATAACCCGCAATCCCCATTTTTTGAGGCTGGCTATATTTTCTAGCGAGTTCGCTAGCTGCTTTGCTCTTCAATGTGAACTCATTAGAGGTATTCACCTTCTTAAACATTTCCCAAGATTCTTCTTTGATCGGGGGGTACTTGCCAATTGGGCTCACACCATGTTTCACGTACTCTGTCATTAGCGTAGACTTCCATTGCTTCCAGGCCTTGCGAGCGACCATTATAGCCACACACTCAATAAGCTTCTGTGCATCCCTGCAAGGGTCTTTGATGAGGAAGTATATGAGGATGTATTTCTTGATGTCATAAATTGTAGCCTCGTCATTCTTTAATTCCCTCCAGACAGGATTGTTGATATAAACTCGATATCGTGCCACAATCCCACATACAGTAGAGAACATTCCTCTGCTCTGAGATGGCTTGAACCGAGCTCCTGTCGCCATATTGAGCATGGTGATGGTATTCTTTGTTTCAGGCCTTTGAGATTTTTTCCTTACCCCACCATTGTGTTTTTTTGTGCTTTGGAGTATTGATTGTTGTGAGCTGCAAACATAGATATATATGTCATATCGCAGAGAAATTTATAGAACTCACCAACGAAACATAGTGGCTAACAAAATCATTATTGAAGCCTGCTACGTCATAAACGTATCCCTAATTTATGATATTCCATGTTGTTTTCATGTTGTTTCCCACATGTTTTTCTTACACTTTATGCCATTTTTATCGATTTTCTGGACTAACCTATTAACAAGATGCCACAGAGCCAATTCCCTGTTTTCTGATGTTTTAGTTTCAGAAAAGTTGTTCTCGAAATATTCTCGGAATTGGAAAATTCGAAAGCCAGAAGTCTTAGAAGTCCCGGATGCTTCCAGAAGTCCTGAAGAGCCCCGGAGGGGGGGCCAAAGGGTGGCCACACCATGGGGTGGCGTGGGTCCCCCTGGCCGCGCCACCTAGGGGTGTGGGCCCCCTAGCCACCTCCCAGCATCGCCCTTTCGCCCATATATACTCCCCGATGCATAAACCCTAGGGGAATTGACCTTTTCTGCAAAATACATCCGTAGCTCCTCCGCCGCAACCGACAAGTTTTTGGGGACAAATCTCTGTTCTGGCACCCTGCTGGGACGTCGAAGTGCCCTCGGAAGCCATCTCCTTCGACTCCAGCACCATCTCCATCGCCGTTGCTCTCTCCTATGATGAGGAGGGAGTAGTTCTCCCCTTAGGCTGAGGGCTCGACCGATAGCTATGTGGTTCATCTCTCTCCCATGGTGGGATCTTTATGTGATCATGAGCTTTGTAATCTAGTTGAATATGTAGATTGATCTTCATCTGTTATGCTACTCAAGTGGTTTTTCATGATAGTGTGTGCACCGTGTGGTTTATCATGATATTTATATCTTGTGTTGGAAGACGAACCTAGGAAATTGTGGTGTTTGTGTGGAACCATCTGGGTCCCATGGTGATAGCATGGGTGTTACTTGGTTGGGAAAGTGCTTACTCTGAGGAGTGCTGTTAAAGACCTACGCAATGATTAGTGTTCGTTATTCGACCGGAGAGTGGTTCGGAGTATCATAGTGAAGAAATGATATTTATGCATTCAATTATGTTTTCATTGTTGAGAGTGTCTTCTAGTGAAAGTTAGGAGCCCTAGGCCTTATTTACAAGCATTGAAACACCATTTTCCGCCTGTTCTGCAACATATTTGCTTGCTGCCATTTTTATTTCAGATTGCTATTATCACTTATTATCATCCATATTACTTGCATTTTACTCTCTCTTCGCCGAACTAGTGCACCTATATAGCTGACAAGTATATTAGGTTTGTTGGGAACACAAGAGACTTCTTGTATCTTAATTACAGGGTTGCTTGAGAGGGATATCTTTGACCTCTACCTCTCTGAGTTCGATATACCTTGGGTGATCCACTTAAGGGAAACTTGCTGCTGTTTTACAAACCTCTGCACTTGGAGGCCCAACACTGTCTACAGGAATAGAAGCGTGTGTAGACATCAAAGCCAAACAACGAAAATTTCCCGCAATTTAACAAATTTTGCAAGATCATTTGGAATTAGGAACATAGACAAACTAAACTACAATTATAGCTACGACTCGTAATTAATAGGATCATCAAGAAAGTACCAAGTTCGATAACTAGTAAAATCAGCGTGACTACATTTTTTGGTTATAACTGGGATCCAATTGCTATATAATCGCGGGTGAGACCGGAGTCCCGTCATGAGCACCCCATCCCGTTCTCTATGAGAGGAATCCTCTAGGTCGGCGTTTATGGGCTTGCATCGGGCACTACACTACAGCGCTAGTGGTGGTGTCGACATCATCGTGTTGGCCGATGGGGAATCCGTCATACCATAAGTGGTCGGCGGCTTTGGGGGAGGCGAGGCGGCAACTGGGAGGGGCGCGAACAGCGGCGGAGAGGATGACGCAGGATCTGTGTGCCGATTCTTGAGAGGGGATTGGAGGAACTGGGCGCGTGAGGTAGGTTTGGGGGTGCGAGCGGCGAATGGGAGGAAAAATCCCCTCTCGTCCCCAAAATCCAAATTTAGGATCGAAAATTAATGAGTTTTTGTCGCATTATTTTCATATTCCTGAACCAACGGGCTAATTCGGAGTGTCCGGGAATAAAAAATAAAAAATGTAAACAATTACCAGAAAAATTGTAAATTAAGCTGCATATATCCTTGCCATTACTAAGTGAAGTTATAACACAGACGAAAAGGTAAGTAAGGGTGCTTAATATGCAAATTATATCAGGTATAGTACAATATTCGAACTTTACATTGAAAGTTATGATGCTTGCATATGACGATGTACTCACTGGAATGCAACATCGATGCAAATTTTGTGGAATAATGTCATACACATATGACTTGATACATTAGGCATAGAGAGGTACTACATACAAAGTTCGTATGCGTTGCAAAACATTTATGCGTACACGTATGTATAAATTATTAAGGATTAATGTGTTACTACGAATCCGGAGCTTGAACCAGACCCTCCGAACTTTATTTTCAAGATTTGTAAGTGTTGATTCGACTGTACCAACCACGCATCCCCCTCCCCACTCTCCCCTCTCGACGAGATCTCAACCTAACCGCCGTCGCGGCTGTGAGTCCTCTCCGTCGCAAGAGGTGCCGCTGCCGGTTAGCCATCTCCTCGGTACTCCATGAGTCGAGCGAGAGACGCGCACCTCCCAGATCGACGCTGATGAATAATGTCGACTGAATCTGGTATGAACGCCGGTTTAGGGTTGATTGATGCAGCAGCCCCAATTTCTTAGTTCGATTATTCATTTCCTTGTTCGCATTGGGGGATTAGGGTCCATAATAATTAGCACGGTTATCCAAATTTGTTGGTCGCTTTGCAATTCATTGTTCCGTTTGTGGATTTGAGTGGATCCCCGAATTGTAGCTCGCTGCGCCTACAAGATTTTAGCTGATCCCCGAATTGAGATGTGTTGTGAATGTATGTCATTTTCATATTCAAAAGGGAGCGATTCGTCATCGTTAAGTGAGCATATCCGAGATGAGTTCCTGAGTAAAGAGAAAAATTGTATAAGAGAAAAACAAAATCATACCAGTACAGCCAATAGAATCACGTCGTGTGTCGGACTAGTCAGCCTACATAGTCAGCGCTGAAGGGTACGTTGAATAGAAAACAAATATTTTCCTACGTGAGATAAACCCGAAGGGCCAAGATCTAATATAGAAGATGAAACGAAACGGGGAGAAATAGTCTTTAGGAAAACATACCCTCGAAGACTCTAAGTGTTATGAGATCGAATCTCGTTATTGGCATAGTCGTACTCACGTAGATATCAAGACCGAGAAGATGTGCACCACAATCCGGCGGTGCCTCCGTGATCGGTCACACATTCAGCTCGATGAAGACATCGTTCCCTCGATCCAGCGGGGCAGCGGAAGTAGAGGATCCCCCGGAACTCCAGCAGCACGACGGCGTGGTGTGGTGAACAATCCCACGGTCAGCGCTTCTCCAAGCAAAAGACCATGGAATGGAGCATCGAGTGGAGAGAAGGGAGGAGGGACAAGTGTGTGGAGGAGGGAGAGCCCTCACCCTCCTTTTATACGGGAGGGAGAGGCAGCCCAAGGGGGGGTGCGTCCAACACATGGTGCCCCCTACCTCTTCCCCTCTTCATGTGAGTGGAAGCTCCACTCACACCCTACTCATGCTCACTTAATGTCCCACTTAGAAAATCCAAATGTTCTTCTTTAATAAATAAATAAAACATTTTTATTTATTTATTTTAATATATTTTAATTCTATTAACAAACATTCGCATATAGCACCTCGAATCATTTGTTAATTCTATTGACAAGCATTCGAGAAAAACTCATTGAACTATTTCAATTTTAGCCGAAACAATTTTGGTGCTATTCAAAATATTATTCGATATACGTATCCTCTCAAATGCGTCATCGAACCTTAAGTGTGTCACCCTACGGTTCGCGAACAATGCAGACATGATCGAGACACCTGTCCGATCAATAATCAACAACGGGATCTGTAGATCCGTGAGGTCTCCTATATATTCAACGATGAATCTTGTGATCGTGTGAACCATAAACATCATAACTAATTCCCTTTGTCTCGCGATATTTTACTTGTCGAAGATCCGATCATCGGTATAAATCATACCTTGTTCGATCTCGTTAACGACAAGTACTCAGTTTACTCGTTCTGTGATATGACATTCTTGTGACCTAGTCACATGCTAGCAAGCAGTGTCAATGTGATATCACCGAGAGGGACCGGAGTATATCTCTTCGTCATTTTGGATAGACAAATCCCTCTCTTGATCCATGAGCTTCAACTAATACTTTCCGAATACCCAACGACACCTTTATAGTCACCCTTCTATGGCGTGACGTTTGATGACATCAAAGCACCCTTCCGTTATTAGTGATTGACATGATCTCATGGTCTAAGGAATTATGTTACTTTGTATGCAAGATATAACAATATAAACTAAATGAATTTATCGTATTGTTATACTTAATTTGGGGCTATGTTCATCACATCATTCTTCTAATGGCATGGCCCCGTTATTAACAACATCCAATGTTCATGATAAGGAAACCTTGATCATCTGTTAATCAATTAGCTAGTTAAAAGAGAGACTTTACTAGGAACCATTGTTTGTTTATTAAACACACATGTATCAACGTTTCCGGTTAATACAATTCTAGCATGAGAAATAAACATTCATCATAAACAAGGAATAAGATAATAAACACTTTATTATTTCCTCTCGGGCATATTCCCTCAAGTCTCCCACTTCCACTAGGGGCAATAATATATATTACATAGTAATGAATCTAACACGCATGGAGTTCTGGTGTTTATCATGTTTTTCCTTTGGGAGAGATTTAGTCAAAGGATCTGCCACATTCAGATCCGTGTGTACTTTGCAAATCTTCACATCCCCATCCTTGACATGCTCACGGATGGAGTGAAAACGACGCTTGATATGCTTGGAATTCTTGTGAGACCTTGGTTCCTTAGCAATGGCTATGGCACCATTGTTGTCACAATAGATAACCATTGGATGCAACACACTCGGAAACACACCTAGTTCGGATATGAACTCCTTCATCCAAACTGCTTCCTATGTTGCCTCCGTGGTAGCAACATATTCCACTTCTGTTGATGATACTGCTACCACGGATTGGTTGGAACTCCTCGAGCTTACTGCTCCTCCATTCATAACAAATAGGTACCCAGATTGTGATCACTTAGAGTCATCTGGATCAGTGTTGAAGCTAGCATCAACGTAACACCTTTCAAGGAGCTCTTCTTCCCCGCCATACACGAGAAACATATCATTAGTTCTTCTTAAGTACTTAAATATATTCTTGACCGACATGCAGTGTTCCAATCCTGGATCGGACTGGTACCTGCTAGTCAAACTAATAGCATGTGCCACATCTAGTCTTGTACATAGCATAACATACATCATAGAACCTATGCTGAAGCATAGGGAATTGATGACCCACAAGTATAGGGGATCGCAACAGTCTTCGAGGAAAGTAAAACCCAAATTTATTGATTTGACACAAGGGGAGCCAAAGAATAGTTGTGAGACTTAACAAGTGAGTTGTCAATTCACCTGCACCTGAAAGTGGACTTGTTCGCAGTGGTTTAGTAGTAACAATTTTATAGTAGCTGCAGTAGTGAAATAATAGCAACAGTGGTCTGAAAAAAACAGTAGTAGTGTTTGAAGTAAACAGCGGGATTACATATTGTAGGCATAGGGATAGATGAATGGGCGTTGCATGGATAAGATAGTTCATATAATAATTAAGACATGGGCATTGCAGATAAATAAGATAAGGCATCCGAGCACTAAGTAACCATAGGCAGGTGTTCCGTAAATAGTCGCACGTGCTCGCAATGAGAACTTGCACAACACCTTTTGTCCTACCAGTCCGTTTTCAGCGGGGCCTCAAGGGAACTACCGGTAATTAAGGCATTCCTTTTAATAGAACACCGGAGCAAAGCATTAACACTCCGTGAACACATGTGATCCTCACATCACAACCATTCCCTCCGGTTGTCCCAATTTCTGTCACTTCGGGGCTCGGGTTCCGGACAAGAATTTGTGTAAACAACTTGCAGGTATGATCAAGAAACAATAATTATCATCATGATTCAATAATATGTTCATATCTGAGATCATGGCACTCGGGCCCAAAGTGGCAAGCATTAATCATAACAAGTTGCAACAATGTCAATAGCACTAATAGAGGATACTAGGCACTATGCCCTAACAATCACAACATTATTACATGAACTAACTCATCCAATCCCTACCAACCCCTTCAGCCTACAACGGGGGAATTACTCACACATGGATGGGGGAAACATGGATGGTCGATGGAGTGGCGTTGGTGATGGCGATGATGTCCTCCAATTCCCCGTCCCGGCAGGGTGCCAGAACGGAGTTTCTGAACCCCGAAAAAGGATTCGCGATGGCGGTGGAGCTACGGACTTCTTTCTGGAAAACTATTGACCCCCTCGTGTTTTAGGGTTGAAGGCTATTTGTAGTCGAAAGAGGAGACCAAGGGGGGCTCTAGGTGGCCCACACCTTGTGATGGCGCGGCCTAGGGGGCGCGCCAGGGGGTGGTGTGGCCCCCCTGTGGCTCTTCTCATGACCTTCTTCTGGCCCCCGGGGTCTTCTGGTGTTTTAGGACCAATGTGGTCTTTTGTGGGAAATTTCCCGAAAGTTGATTTTTCTGCACAAAAACGAGACACCAAGGTAATTCTGCTGATAACCGCGTTAGTCCGTGTCATTTGCATTCAAAACACACAAGTTTAGAGGAAAACAATAGGAAAAGTGTTTGGAAAGAAGATACGTTTTCGACGTATCAGGAATCTTATTCATTATCTCTCTATCTTCTTTTATAGCTTGACATTGAGTCTTACTCAACGTCTTGCCTTGCAACATTGGTAAGAACCCCTTCTTACTTCCTTCCATTCTAAACTTCTTCAAAATCTTGTAAAGGTATGTACTTTGTGAAAGTCCAATTAAGCGTCTCGATCTATCCCTGTAGATTTTGATGCCTAATATATAAGCTTCTTCACCGATGTCTTTCATCGAAAAACTACTGCTCACATAACCTTTTATGCTTTTCAAAAGTTCTATATCATTTCCAATCAACGATATGTCATCCACATATAGTACTAGAAATGCTTGATGCGCGTGTAACACACGTTCGTTGGGAGAACCCAAGTGGAAGGTATGAAGAGCACAACAGTAAGTTTCCCTCAGAAAGAAACCAAGGTTGAATCAACCAGTAGGAGGAAAAAGCAACTTCCGAAGGTTGATGCAGCTGAGATGGCAGGGCGCACTACCGGTTCAGCAACAACGTGAAACCTACACAACACAATCAAATCACTTTGCCCCAACGAAGCAGTGAGGTTGTCAATCTCACCGGTTTTGCTGAACACAAAGAGGTTAAACGTATGGTGTGGAAAACTGTATGAGAACAATATGAAAACAATAGCAGTAGTGTGAAAACAGTAATTGCAGTGGTTGTATTATCAGTATGACAAAATGGACCGGGGTCCACAGTTAACTAGTGGTGTCTCTCCATAGAAAATAAATAACGTATGTGGTGAGAGAATTACAACTCGGTAATTAATAGAAATGAAGGCTGCAGCGTAGTGCATATGCAAGACATAAAGATTACTATGTGTTTCATTCGGGCATTACAACAAGATACATAGACCGTCATCCAACTGCATCTATGACTAATAATCCACCTTCCTAATATCATCCGAACAAACGTTGTGTATTAAGTTGCAAGCAACAGATAATTACAGTAAGAAAAGTGTGTAATGTAAACAATGTAAACAAAGTAAACACCGTTGTTTTCTCCCTAATGGGAACAACACATTCTCCATCCGTCACGTTTCTTTCACTCGAGCACAGATGCAAAGGAGGCATGAACCCACTATCGAGCATAAATACTCCCTCTTGGAGTCACTAGCATCTACTTGGCTAGAGAATCTACTAATACGAAGATCTTGCAAGATCATAAATAACATATGCATGAATATAACATGATAGATTGATAATTAGAAGACATAGCATTCAACATTCATCGGATTCCAACAGACACAACATGTAGCATTACATAAAGATGATCTCGATCATGTAGGGAAGCTCACGAGATCTAAAAATGAGGCATAAAGTGGAGAAGACAACCATCTAGCTACTGCTATGGACCCGTAGTCCAGGGATGAAATACTCATGCATCTCTCCGGAGGCGGGCATGGTGGTGTAGACTCCTCTGGTGATGAATTTCCCTCTCGGCAGGGTTCCGGGGAGAGCTCCAGAACCCTCCCGATCTCAGGTTGACGATGACGGCGGCCTCGGGTGTTTCTCGGAAAAAGTGGTATATATTTAGTGTTCACGTATCGGGGGAAATATATAGGCGAAAGGGCGATGGCGGTGGATGCCCGAGGGGCCCATACCACCCCCAGGCGCGGGCAGGGGCGCCGTCGTATGGTGTGCTCCCCCTGTGCCCCCCTCCGGGCCTCTTCGGGACTCCGTGAAACCTTCGGGATTTCTAATACTTCCGGGCTTCGAATTTTCCAATTCCGCGAATATTTCATGAACAAGTTTTCTGAAACTAAAAACAACAGAAAACAAGGAACTAGCTCTGTGGCATCTTGTCAATAGGTTAGTCCCGGAAATTGATAAAAATGACATAAAGTGTATAGAAAACATGTAGGAAATAACATGAAACATCAGAAATTAAGGATACGTTTATGACGTATCAACATCCCCAAGCTTAGATCCTACTCGTCCTCGAGTAGGTAAACGATAAAAACATATAATTTCTGAGGTGACATGCTACCAACATAAACTTGATCAGCAATATTGTAAAAGAATATGTAACCTGAGATCATAGTACCTTAAACACAAGCATGATAGATATAATTATAGCAATAAAACATAGCAATCACTTTGCATCATCAGAACTAACACAAATAAAATATCATGAATAACAATGCACTAAAAGTTATACGTTTCTTTCAAGTATAGAGATAACATAGCAAAGTGATATTTCTCTTGTCCTTAAGAGTGGGGAAAAACATAAATGTCAGGACACCTTCAAAGTTTAAGAGGAAGACTAGAACAAATAATTTGAGAGCAAGTAATAACACATCATGAAGCATTTAATAATATCTATGGGACAAATGCACATTAAACTCAGAATGACAATTATGCTCTCTCAATTATGCATAAAGTTAGAAGATGGAGACTCAAAGTAAAAGAAAGGCCCTTCGCAGAGGGAAGCATGGATCACTCATGTGCTAGAGATTTTTATTATATTAAACATAGGTATAAAATGTTTGACACTCCTCCCAACCTTTCTTACCCAAACCATGGCTAACCGAATCCTCGACTGCCTGCCAACAATCACATACTATGGAGGAGTGTCTCTTTTTTTAGAGAGGTGTATGCTTATGTCAACGAATGGTAAATAGAAAATACAGTACATCACAAGACAACTAGACTTCACAAGAGCGGCCCCCATTGAAGGAGGCAAGTGGTATAGAAGGTCATCCCTCTTTGTCTTTTCTTTACACAATTATTCTTTGACTGGTAAATCAGGGGCAAACATAGTGAAGAGAATTTGTTTGTATTAATTTGGGGCTTGGCACCCTGCTGCCAGGTCTTCTATAAATTGGATAAGCGGATGGAGCCACTAGTCCAGGGTGTGAAATCCAATCAACAAGTGAGATAAATATTCTCTATTTACGTCCTCACGAGCTAAAATAGGAACACAAAACAAGAGTAATTTTGAAAGTTTTAAAGGTAACACATGAGCAATTTACTTTAGAGTGGCGGTTAAATACCACATGTAGGTAGGTATGGTGGACACATTTGGCATACTTTGGTTTTTGGGAGTTGTATGCACGAGTAGAGCTCATACAGTACAAGTGGAGGCTAGCAAAAGACTGTGAGCGACAAATCAAGAGAGCATAAAGGCCGTAATCATGCATAGCGACAAAAACATCATTAATAAAAGCATAAGTGGTACTACAAGTTCAAAAAATAAATGATCATAGAGGCTATAAGTTACTGGTTTGTAGTAATAAACATGGTGTAAGCATGCGCCAAGTCAACCAAATAAAACATTCAAAGGAGAAGACCACAAATTTATGCTTCAATATGACAAGAACAACTCATGATTCTTTCAATGGCAAATTGAAACACTCTCAGCAATTTGAGACTTCATGCTACAAAATAAAAATAAGGCTTTATAAATAAAATAACATCTAGCATGACATGAAAAAGTATAGCAACAACCTATACAAGCTTCTATTTGCATCGTTATAAATTCTACCACATGGAGCAGTTTCTTTTCCCAACAAGCACCATACAAAATATATTTTAACAAAAACTCTCTAAATGATACAGAAATCAAGCATGATAGTACTAACATAAATGTACTAAAACTAACATCTGTGAACAAGAGATGCAATAAAACATGGGCTAAACATGAATTTTGTAGCTGCTAGAAGATAAACTAAGAATACGAGCATAACGAGTATTCAAATGAAAAAGCGAAGCGTGCCAATATCCCAAACAAGGATGCTAGGTTCCAATGATTTTATTGCAGCAAGGAAAACAAAATAAATCAAAGGAAAACAAAATAAAAACAAACAGACGCTCCAAGTAAATTTCATATGATGTGACCGAATAAAAATATAGTTTCACTAGAAGTGACTTGATAAATGGTTGATGAAGAAGGGGATGCCTTGGGAATACCCAAGCTTAGATGCTTGATTATTCTTATAATTTTCTAAGATGAACCATGGGGGCATCCCCAAGCTTTGACCTTTCTCTCTTCTTGATCACATTATATCACCCTCTTCTCTTGATCCTTGAAAACTTCCTTCACACCATGCTCAAAGAGTAATTCACATTAGAGGGTTAGTGCAACAATAAAAAAATCCATAGGTTCTGTATGGGAACAAGTGCTATTGATAGTTTTAAAAATTAGATACATCCACTTATGCATCGTGAAGCAAAGAAATCCACTTGACATCGTAAAAGAGCAAATGTAAGAAAAATGGCAGAATCTGCCAAACCCAGAATAGTCTGTAAAGACGAATTTTTTCGGGGCACTTATGTTTCCTAATTTGAAAAACTTAAAGAGCAAAAATTGCGGAATTATCTGTGGAATAAGAAAAAAAAGATTCAGGTCATTCTGATCTTTCTGGATTTTCACGATTTTTTACGGTGGACAGCACAAATCTGTTTCCTGCGCAAAAATCCAAAACCAACTCCAACTCTGGTCAGAAACTTTACTTGGCAAAACTCAAACATGAAAATAAAGATACAAAGAAGTTGCTACAGAAGTATACACTCCTTGACTCAAAGTAAACAGAGAAAAACAAAGCAAAAATAAAACCATGGGTTATCTCCCAAGAAGTATTTTTGTTTAACGTCTTTTAGCTAGACCCAAGAAGAGAAAATCAAGTATTTTCAAGTGAAGAAGCATCCAAATTGTAATTTGTTCAAATAATATAATGAAGAGGCAACTTAATTATCTTTATAGGAAAGTGTTCCATACCTTTCTTGAGTGGTAACTGAAATTTAATATTCCCCTCTTTCATATCAATAACAGCACCAACAGTTCTAAGAAAAAGTCTTCCCAAAAAAGTTGGACAAGAAGAATTGCATTCAATATTCAAGAAAAAAAATAAACGAGGACACGATTGTTATTAAAAATGATAAGAACATCAACAAGTCTCCCCAAAGTTTTATTTCAAACATTATCAATAGGACGAACATACAAATAACATGGTTCCAATGGTGGTAAATCAAGCATATCATTTCTTAGGCATAACAGAGATGCTAGCACCAATATCACATAGAGCGTTGCAATAAATATCATTCACTTTCATTTTAATGATAGGTTCCCAACCATCATCTAACTTCCTAGGAATAGAGGCTTCACATCTTAATTCATCCTCTCTAATTTGCATGAGAGCATTTGTAATATGTTTTGCGAAAGCCATATTCATAGCAGTAGCATTAGGATAACTAGAAATATTTTGTATGAACTTAATCACTTCAGTTATGTTGCAATCATCAAAGTCAATATCATTTTTATCAAAGGTAATGGGACCATTTTCTCCCATGTTTCTAAAAATTTGGCACTTTTATCGAGCATTTTTAGCAGTTTCAGGCAATATTGCATTTTTTAATAGCAGGAGTGGGAATATTGAAGACACCAATTACTTTACCATTGATACTAGAAGGTTTACTTGAATGAGAGTCTTCAGTTTTACTAGTGGTGGTAATGGTGCAAATATTATCTATATTATTCTTTCTAGCTAATTCATCTTCTCTTTCCCATCTAGCATGCAATTCAGCTAACATCCTAACATTGTCATCAATTCGAATTTGGATGGCATTAAAAGTTTTGCTTTATTTAACATCATGAGGCATAACCTTGAGTTTCACAAAATCAATATCAAGAGAAAGGCTATCAACTTTAGAAGCAAGAAAATCAATTTTGCCAAACTTTTCCTCAACAGATTTATTAAAAGCAGTTTGTGTACTAATTAAATTCTTAAGCATGTTCTCAAGATCAGAGGGTCAACTTTTGTTTCTGTTGTAAGAATTACCATAAGCATTACTATTATTAGGAGGATATCGCCTATAATTATTGCTACCAAAATTATTCCTATAAGCATTGTTGTTGAAATTATTATTTTTAATGAAGTTCACATGAACATGCTCTTCTTGAGCAACCAAAGAAGCTACAGGAACACTATTTGGATCAATAGGAGCATGGCCATTAACAAACATAAACATAATAGCATCAACTCTATCACTCAAAGAGGAGGTTTCTTCAACAGAATTTACCTTCTTACCAGTTGTAGCTCTCTTAGTGTGGCATTCAGAATAATTTACCATCATATTGTCAAGAAGCTTTGTTGCTGCCCCCAAAGTCATGGACATAAAGGTTCTTCCAGCAGCTGAATCCAGAAGGTTTCTTGAAGAAAAAACCAGTCCTGCATAAAAGGTTTGGATGATCATTCAAGTAGTCAGTCCATGAGGTGGGAAATTCTTTACCAAAGATTTCATTATTTCCCAAGCTTTAGCAACATGCTCATTATCAATCTGTTTAAAATTCATAATACTACTTCTTACAGATATAATCTTAGCAGGTGGATAATATTTTCAACGAAAGCATCTTTAAACTTAGTTCAAGAATCAATACTATTTCTAGGCAAAGATAGCAACCATTCTTTAGCTCTTCCTCTCAAACAGAAAGGAAACAATTTCAGTTTAATAATATCTCAATCTACATATTTATATTTTTGCATCTCACATAGTTCAGCAAAATTATTAAGATGGGAAGCAGCATCATCAGTACTAACACATGAAAATTGCTCTCTCATAACAAGATTTAATAGTGCAGACTTAATCTCATAAAAATTAGCAGTAGGAGTAGGTGAAGCAATAGGTGTGCTAATAAAATCATTGTTGTTGGTGCCAGTAAAGTCACACAACTTAGTGTTCTCAGGAGTAGTCATTTTAGCCAGATTAAAAATAGGATAAAAATAGCAGCTAGAATAAGAACTAATTTTCTTGTGTTTTTGATAAAGAGAAGAAAACAAGACAAAATAAAATAAGCTAAGAAAAACAATAACAAAGTAAAGAGATTGGACGTAAGAGACTCCCTTGCAGAAATTCTCTTTCTCCCCGGCAATGGCGCCAAACATTTAGCTGGTGCTAGAGTTGACGAGGGAGTGGTTGCTTCTTGATGATTTTGAGATCCCCGGCAATGGCGCTAGAAATTAAGCTTGATGCGCGTGTAACACACGATCGTTGGGAGACCCTAAGTGGAAGGTATGAATAGCACAACAGGAAGTTTCCCTCGGAAAGAAACCGAAGTTGAATCGACCAGTAGGAGGAAAAAGAAACTTATGAAGGTTAATGCAGCTGAGATGGCAGAGCGCACTACCGGTTCAGCAACAACGTGGAACCTACACAACACAGTCAAATCACTTTGCCCTAACAAATCAGTGAGGTTGTCAATCTCACCAGTATTACTGAGAACAAAGAGGTTAAACGTATCGTGTGGAAACAATATGCGAACAATATGAAAACAGTAGCAGAAGTGTGAAAACAGTAATTGTAGTGGTTATATTATCAGTATGAGAACATGGACCGGGGTCTATAGTTCACTAGTGGTGTCTCTCCATAGAAAATAAATAACATGTGTGGTGAACGAATCACAACTAGGCAATTGATAGAAATGAAGGCTGCACCGTAGTGCATATGCAAGACATAAAGATTACTATGTGATTCATGCAGGCATTACAACAAGATACATAGATCGTCATCCAACTGCATCTATGCCTAATAATCTACCTTCCGAATATCATCCGAACAAACGTTGGGTATTAAGTTGCAAGCAATACAAAATCGCAGTAAGAAAAGTGTGTAATAAACAATGTAAGCGAAGTAAAGCCCGTTGTTTTCTCCCTAATGGAAACATCACATCCTCCATCCGTCACGTTTATGTCACTCGAGCAAAGATGCAAAGGAGGCATGAACTCACTATCGAGCATGAATACTCCCTGTTGGAGTCACTAGTATCTACTTGGCCAGAGCATCTACCAATAACGGAGAGCATGCAAGCTCATAAATAACATATGCATGAAGATAACATGATAGATTGATAATAAGAAGACATAACATTCAACATTCATCAGATCCGAGCAAACGCAACATGTAGCATTACATGAATATTATCTTGATCATGTAGTGCAGCTCACGAGATCTAAACATGAGGCATAAAGTGGAGAAGAAAACAATCTAGCTACTGCTATGGACCCGTAGTCCAGGAATGAATTACTCACGCGTCACTCCGAAGGCGAGCATGGTGGTGTAGACCCCTCCGGTGATGAATTTCCCTCCTGGCAGGGTGCCGGGGAGAGCTCCAGAACCCTCCTGATCTCGGGTTACGATGACGGCGGCATCGGGTGTTTCTTAGGAAAAGTGGTATATATATTTAGGGTTCACGTATCGGGGGGATATATAGGGGAAAGGGTGATGGCAGTGGATGCCCGAGGGGCCCACACCACCCCCAGGCGCGGCCAGGGGCACGCCGCCCTATGGTGTGGCCCCCCTCCGGGTCACTTCGGGACTCTGTGAACACTTCGGGATTTCTAACTCTTCCGGGCTTCGAATCTTCCAATTCCGCGAATATTTCCAGAACAAGTTTTCATAAATTAAAACAACAGAAAACAGAGAACTAGCTATGTGGCATCTTGTCAATAGGTTAGTCCTGGAAATCCATAAAAATGACATAAAGTGTATAGAAAACATGTAGGAAATAACATGAAAACAACATGGAACATCATAAATTAAGGATACATTTATGATGTATCAATGCTAAAGAGCTCCCACTCACTTTCTTGTAGACACAAGCTTCTTCGTATGTTTGGACACATCCAAAACCTTTGAGAACCTTATCAAAACGGAGGTTCCAACTCCGGGATTCTTGCTTCAGTTCTTAAATGGAACGTTGAAGCTTGCACACCTTGTCATCATCCTTAGGATCAACAAAATCTTTGGGTTGCATCACATACAACTCTTTCTCAATGTCACCATTAAGGAACGCCGTTTTCACATCCATCTGTCAGATTTCATAATCGAAAAATGCAGCAGCTGCTAACATAATCCTAACTAACTTTAGCATCACTATTGGTGAGAAAGTCTCATCGTAGTGAAATCCTTGAATTTGTCAGAAACCTTTTGCGACAAGTCGAGCTTTATAGACGGTCACATTACCATCAGCGTCAGTTTTATTTTTAAATATCTATTTGTTCTCAATGACCTTGCGGTCATCGGGAAAGTCCACCAAGTTCCAAACTTGGTTTTTGTACATGGATCCTATTTCGTATTTCATGGCTTCAAGCGATTTGTTGGAATTTGGGCTCATCATCGCTTCATCATACGTCGCAGGGTCATCACTTCCATCTACCATGAAGTTTAAGACGAGATTCCCATACAGTTCAGGAGATGTACGTTCCCTAGTTGACATGTGAGGTACGGTAGTTTCCTCTTCTCGAGTTTCATGATCTTGATCATTAGTTCCCTCTTCAACTGACGGAGTCGGCACTGGAACAACTTTCGGCACTGCGCTACTCGCCATTACAAGAAGAGAAGGTTCAATATCCTCGTCGAGTTCTACCTTCCTACTATTCACACCTTTCGAGAGAAACTCCTTCTCTAGAAAGGATCTATTCTTCGCAACGAAAATTTTGCCTTCGGATCTGTGATATAAGGTGTACCCTATTGTTTTTTAGGGTATCCTATGAAGATGAATTTTTCAGTTTTGGGTTCGATTTTATCAGGTTGAAGCTTCTTCACATAAACATCGCATCCCCAAACTTTTAGAAATGACAGCTTAGGTTTTTTTCCAAACCATGATTCATACGGTTTTGTTTCAACGGATTTAGATGGTGCCCTATTTAAAGTGAATACAGCGGTATCTAGTGCATAACCCCAAAACGATAGTGGAAAATATGTAAGAGACATCATAGATCGAACCATATCAAATAAATTGCGATTACGATGTTCATAAACACTATTACGTTGTGGTGTTCCGGCAGGTCTGACTTGTGAAACTATTCGACATTGTTTCATATGCATGCTAAACTCGTAAATTAAATATTCACCTCCACGGTTAGATCGTAGAAATTTTAATCTTTCTGTTATGATGATTTTCAACTTCAAAGTGATTTTCTTTTAACTTTTCAAATATTTCAGATTTGTGTTTCATTAAGTAAATATATCCATATCTACTCAAATCATCTGTGAAAGTGACGAAATAACGATATCCACCGCGCGCCTATACTCTCATTGGTCCAAACACATCAGTATGTGTGATCTCCAATAAGTCTATCTCCCATTCCATAGTTTCGGAAAACTGGGTTCTAGTCATCTTTCCCATAAGGCATGGTTCACACATTTCAAATGATTCATAATCAAGTGATTCTAAGAGTCCATCAGAATGGAGCTTCTTCATGCGTTTAACAGTGTATGACCTAAGCGGCAATGCCATGTGTAAGTACCAATATCATCATTTAACTTAATATGTTGGCATTCATATTATGGATATGTGTATTAATACTATCAAGATTGAAAAGAAATAAATCATTCTTCTCAGGCGTGTGACCATAAAAGATAGTATTCATATAAATCGAACAACCATTGTTCTCAGACTTAAAGGAATAGCCACATTATGTTAAGAAGGATCCAGAAATGATATTCATGCTCAACTCAAGCACCAAATAACAATTATTTATGTTTATAACTAATCCAGACGGTAAACGAAGAGGTAGCGTCCCACCGGCGATCATATCAAATCTTGATCCATTGCCGACGCACATCATCACCTCATCCCTTGCTAGTGGTCGCAAGTCCTGTTTTGAGTTAGATATGTGAGGAACCGAACCAGTATCAAATACCCAGGCGCTACTATGAGTACTAGTAAGTACACATCAATAACATGTATATCACTTATACCTTTGGTCACTCTGTCTGCATTCTTATCTGCCGGATACTTGGGCAAGTTACGCTTCCAGTGGCCAACGCCCTTGCGATAGAAGCACTCGGTCTCAGGCTTAGGACCATTCCTGGTTTTCTTCTCAGGTGCATCAATAGACTTGCCACCCTTCTTGAAGTTTACCTTTGGCTTGACTTTCTTGGTTTTCTCGAAACTAGTGGTCTTATTGATCATCAACACTTGATGCTCTTTCTTGATCTCCACTTTAGTTAAGCATTGAGAGAAGCTCAAGAAGAGTCTTCTTCATGCCTTGCATATTATAGTTCATCACAAAGTTCTTATAACTAGGTGGCAGAGATTGAAGAACACAATGTATCCCTAGCTCATTGGGGATCGTTGTTCCCAAGGCTATGAGCTTATCAACGTACGTAGAAATTCGGAGTACGTGCTCACTAACAGATATGTTCTTTTCCATCATGCAGCTAAAGAACTTTTCTGAAGCATCATAACTCTCTACTGCAGCATGGGTATCGAAAATCATTTTCAATTCTCCCATTGTAGAATAAGAAGTGATGTTCTCGAAACATTTTCGAAGCTCTGGCTCTAATCCATATAGGATGCCACAATGAAATATATTGTGGTCTTCTTGTTGAGTCAGATAAACATTTTTATCTTCCTCAGAAGCATCATCAGCGGGCTGGTCACCTAGTAGTGCATCAAGCACATAGATATTCTTGCAAGCGGTGAGGAGACTCCTCAGGTTAAGTGCCCAGTTGGTAAAATTGCTTCCATTGTTCACTCTTTTTTTTCTTTCTCAATGAACATATTGAAATTGAAGGTAGGTGGTGCCGTGATCTACAACATATTTGCAAAGACTATTTAGACTAAGTTTATGATAAATTAACTTCAAGTTAATTCTAAAATTATCCCATGAACTCACACTCAAAAACAACATCCGTCTTAGTCGTTTTAGTGATTACACAAACAATAATTACTATACCGAAAACGATCATCACGTGAGACGGTGTAGTTGCAAAGGCGAATATCAACATGTTAAATATATCATCCATATGACTCATGCTTTACCTTTTTGTTATGTGTTCCGAGGCCATGTCTGTACATGCTAGGATCGCGAAGTAGAACCATTGTATTGCGTGTGTTTCAAGGCCATGTATGTACATGCTAGGCTTGAAAGCACCCGTTGTATGCGAACGTTGAGTCTGTCATACCCGATCATTACGTGGTGTCTCAAAAACGGTGAACTTTCTTAATGGTGCATACTAAGGAAGAACACATTATTATCTTAATATTAAGTGAGAGGGATCATCTTACAGTGCTACCATCCCGATCTAAGCAAAATAAGATGCATAAAAAGGATTAACATCACATAAATGGATAATGTGATATGATATGTTCCTTCTTGCACTTGATGTCCATATTGTGCATCATGGTATGATCTCCATCATTCCACCAGCGTGGCAGCAAGGTCCATAGTGCCTCCATCTTGATTCTCCATCAAAATTACAACATATCACATGGATATGATATACAACACACATGCCATAAATAAAAAGACAACCATATGGCTCTAGCCGGTATGTGAATAATTTACAAATGAGATCATTTCATATATCAAATTCGTAATATTGACCATATCACATCACATGCCCTACAGAAAACAAGTTGGACATCTCTAATTATTTTTGCGTATTTTACGTGGCTTAGGGATTTCGAGGATAGAACCGTTCATACCTACAAACATGAACCACAAGGTTGACAAACATATTCTTAGCAACCCTTCATAGATTATATCTTAACTGTAGTAGGAGAAACGGACACCCGCTCAGCCAAAAGTACACGTAAAGTTTGTCAAGGGAAGCTTCATCCTACTATGCCACTAACATCACAAAATACTCAAGGAGGCAATAACATGATCATCAACGCCCATATACACCTATGTGTTCTACTCGTACAAATCGTCTACGCATAAATCCGGCTCCGATACCACTGAAGGGTACGTTGCATAGAAAACAAAAAAATTCGTACGCGAGATAAACCCGAAGGGCCAAGATATAATATAGAAGATGAAAGGCAACAAGGAGAAAGATTCTTTAGGAAAACATACCCTCGATGACTCTAAGCATTACGAGATCGAATCTCGTTGTTGGAGTAGTCGTAGTCATGTCGATGTCAAGACCGATAAGATGTGCACCGCAATCCAGCGGTGCCTCCGTTATCGATCACACGTTAGCTCGACGAAGACCTTCGTTCCTCAATACAGCGGGGAAGCGGAAGTAGAGGATCACCCGGAACTCTAGTAGCATGACGGCGTGGTGTGGTGAAGAATCCCATAGTCAGCGCTTCCTCAAGAAAAAGACCATGGAATGGAGCTGCGGGTGGAGAGAAGGGAGGAGGGACAAGTGTGTGGAGGAGGGAGATCCCTCACCTTCCTTTTATAGGGGAGGGGTAGGAAGCCCAAGGGGGTGTGCGGCCAATCATGGTGCCCCCACCTCTTCCCCTCTACACGTGAGTGGAAACTCCACTTACACCCACTCATGCTCCCTTAATTTCCCACTTAGAAAATCCAAAGTTTTTTCTTTAATAAATAAATAAAACATTTTTAATTCTTTATTTTAATATTTGTTAATTCTATTAACAAACATTTGCATATAGCACCTCAAATCATTTGTTAATTATATTAAAAACCATTCGAGAAAAACCCCTTGAACTATTTCAATTACACCCGAAACAATTTTGGTGGTGTCCAAAATATTATTCAATATTCCGTATCCTCTCAAATGTGTCATCGAACATTAACTGTGTCACCCTATGGTTCGTAAATAATACATACCTGATCGAGATACCTCTCCGATCAATAATCAACAGCGGGATCTGGAGATCCATGATGAATCCTATATATTCAACGATGAATCTTGTGAGCGTGTGAACCATGAACGTAATAACTAATTCCCTTTGTCTCGCGATATTTTACTTGTCCGAGATCCGATCATCGGTATGAACCATACCTTGTTCGATCTCGTTACCCGACAAGTACTCTTCTACTCATTCCGTGATATGACATCCTTGTGACCTAGTCATGTGCTTGCAAGCGGTGTCGATGTGATTTCACCGAGAGGGACCATAGTATATCTCTCCGTCATTTTGGATGGATAAATCCCACTCTTGATCCATGAGCCTCAGCTAACACTTTCCGAATACCTTACGGCACCTTTATAGTCACCTTGTTACGGTGTGAAGTTTGATGTCATCAAAGTACTCTTTCGGTATTAGTGATTGACATGATCTCATGGTCTAAGGAATAAGGTTACTCCAAATCTAAGACATAACAATATAAACTAAATGACTTGATCGTATTGTTATACTTAGTTAGGGTCTAACTTCATGACGTCATTCTCCTAATGACATGACCCCGTTATTAACAACATCCAGTGTCCATGATGAGTAAACCTTGATCATCTGTTAATCAACGAGCTAGTTAAAAGAGAGGCTTTACTAGGAACGTTTGTTTGTTTATTAATCACACATGTATTAACATTTCCGGTTAATACAATTCTAGCATGAGAAATAAACATCTATCATAAATAAGGAATAACATAATAAACACTTTATTAGTGCCTCTCGGGCATATTCCTTCAGAGTTTGCCAGCCCAAGTACTCAACACTATTCGCATAACTTGGCCATTTGCGGTCCGGGGGCTAGAAATGATGGGTCCATTCAGAACTGCAAGAGTCGGATGAATGCATATACTGGTTGCAGTGGATAAGTATACCAAGTGGGTGGAGGCCAAACCCATAAAAAAACTCGACGGTACTCTTTTACTCGTTCTGTGATATGACATTCTTGTGACCTGGTCACATGCTTGCATGAGGTGTTAATGTGATATCACCGAGAGGGCCCAAAGTATATCTCTCCGTAATTTTGGATGGACAAATCCCACTCTTCCCATGAGCCTCCACTAGTACTTTCCGAATACCCAACGACACCTTTATAGTCACCCTGTTACAGCATGACGTTTGATGACATCAAAGCACCCTTCCGGTATTAGTGATTGAAATGATCTCATGGTCTTAGGAATAAGGTTACTTCGTATGCAAGATATAACAATATAAACTAAATGACTTGATTGTATTGTTATACTTAAATTGGGTATATGTTCATCACATCATTCTCATAATGACATGAGACCGTTATTAACAACTTCCAATGTTCATGATCAGGAAACCTTGACCATCTGTTAATCAACGAGCTAGTTAAAATAGAGGCTTTACTAGGAACTGTTGTTTGTTTATTAAACAAACGTGTATCAACGTTTCCGGTTAATACAATTCTAGCATGAGAAATAAACATTCATCATAAACAAGGCATAACATAATAAACACTTTATTATTTCCTCTCGGGCATATTCCCTTAAAGAGCCCAGTCAGTATTTGCAGCCAATCAGATCCAGCCACGTGGCGGAGCATTTGTTTCCTGTTTTTTTCTCCCGATAGAATTAATTTGGTCATTTTGCAGAAAAGACCCTACACCTTAGAAAATCATAACTTTTGATCCATAAGTCCAAATTTAGTAAACTTGGACTTTTTGAAAAGCTCTATTCATGTAGAAAATTTTGGTACTATTTAAATGAAAATTTGACTATTTAAAATTAGTCCAAATTCAAATGATCCATTTAGGGCATAGTTCAAATTCTATAATTTAAAAAATTGGAAATAAAATGGTTTTGGAAACCTTAGGATGTGTAGTTTGATACTTTGGATCAATTTAATTTGAATTTAGTATTTAAATGGTCATTAGCGTAATTTCCTCGTAGTTTAAAATATATAAATAATTTTAATTAGGTGTATTTTCTAAAAATTGTTCCAAATATTAAACATGGCTAGAGAGACGACATAAACCAATTGGAAACCCTTGAACTTTTTGTATGTAATTTAGGCCCAAATCCTCTCCATAGTTGTTAGCTACTTTGAGATCTGTATAGTGTTGGTGAAACCCTACTAGGAAAAATTGCGGTGTGATCAATTTGATCAAGACCAGCGCCCAATATGTGTTCACCACATATATTAGTAGCATATGGATTTGAAACTGAGAAAAGAATGAAGACATCAAGATCAAGGATATTGGTGACTCCATGGAGAAGGATCTCAACATCGTCATTCAGGAGCTGATATGACGTCTTTGTGGAAAACATCATCGAGAGATGAAGAACCACTACTCCCATCCCCTTGGAGGGCGAGATGAAAATGAATAACTTTAACCGAAGAACATTTATAAATTTATAAGTCACAGTGTGAGTTTTTTAGAACCCCTAGTAAACCAAACCTCTTAGTGGATCATGTAAACATAGTTTGCTTCTACACCTTTAGGCCAAAACCTTAGATGTTATTTGTGACAAAAGACCACCCAATGGAACCCTTGGAACATACCTACTATCTATTCAAGTTGAGCTATTCAAAATGGAATTGGACCAACCCTTGACCCAAATGGAAAACTGAAAACATTGTCACAATAATTCTTTGGAATTTGTGTGATAAGATTTTACCAACCTTAACCAAGATGGAAAGCCTAACCTAGACACTTTAAATTCTAAATTGGCAATGGAATTTAGTGTTCAAC
This sequence comes from Alopecurus myosuroides, assembly GCA_028641055.1. NCBI lineage: Eukaryota > Viridiplantae > Streptophyta > Magnoliopsida > Poales > Poaceae > Alopecurus > Alopecurus myosuroides. The sequence goes on along the minus strand of CM054059.1, from coordinate 82,673,542 downwards.
CCAACCCTTGTTATTATATACACTTATTTTGCAAATTGAGTGGTGTGACAATACTTGTCCATCCTTAGTGAATTCTTGGAACTTCCTGTACAAGTATGATAAATTAAGTTTAAATCCTTTAAACCTCAAACCTTGATCCAACCAACTTAAATCCTTTAACTATGGTGGTTGATTGTTATGCTTTTTTTTTTTTTGAACGTTTATTTACTGTTATTTATTTGATTTGTTTAGATTGTACGAAGATAAACGTTCTATTTTTTGAAGTGTACTTCTACACCAACTTCAACAAGGCAAGTGATACACATAAACCACCCATTTATTTTTCGTATGCATTAGATGTTTTTTTAATAATATGCATGATAGGAAGCTTTACTAAATTATATGTTATGCTATTATCCTAGTAGTGTGTAGCCACCCATCATCCAAGTTAGTGAAGACACCTTTGCACTTAGTATATTCTTACCAATACTATTTTTTTACTCGATGTTAAGTAAAAACTCCAAGTACTAAGCTTAATTATCTACCCGCATGGAGTCATGTTGAAAGGTGGTAAAAGTTGAGTGTCTGCCTTGGGCCATTTCTATGGTGACTTTCACCCAGGATGTACACTTGTGGTAAGCCACCCGGAAACCAATGGAATATTATGTCTTTCCAAGTTTACATAGCTTTGAGTGCAACCTTTTGACACTATGGGATCTGTCTTTATCAAATAAGTTGTGAGAGTTCAACCTGTCGGCTTGACAGGAAGATGTAGAGGGTATAAGTGGAACAGGTTTTGTCAGTGGGTTGAACTCTTCTTCTGAAAGATCTTGCTTGATCTTCTCCTTACCTTATTGCACTCAGGGTGTATAGGATGTTTGGGTGTATTAAGTCTAAAGGTGAAAGTGCACACACTTTGCAGAGTTAACAAACTAAGATCTTAGCTTGTCCCTGGTTACGAACAACTATGAGCAGTTGGACAAGAAAATGACGGAATAATCTCATCATGCCAACTTCAGAAGAAATTTTTGATGGGTGAACAAGGGTAGGAGTTTTCCCTGGTTTCCATCACTTTAACTCCTTAATTTATTTTTGTCTCACTGGTTTCTATTATTTGTACCTACTAAATATGAAAATATTTTATGAAAAGTTGTAGGACAAAATTTGCTTTATGCAAATAGCCTTCAAACTCCACTTATCCAAACAAGCATGTCGAAGATAGTATTTGGCATATAGCCACCATAGTGTCATTTTGCCGGTCCAATGAATTGTACTAACCCCTTATGGATGCATAATTCATATTGCAGATAGATCTGATGACGAGTGAGTATTTCGTTTAGGATCTTGAGTCACAACCAACATGTTTTTCCCGTGGCACATGATGAAGAGGAGCCTCATTGTTTTACTCTGTTTTCTGCTGTAATTCTATGTTTCATGCTAGTCTTTAAGACTATGCAAGTTGTAATAAAGTTGTATTGTAAATACTAGATCATGCAATGTAATAGATTTTGATGCATTTGTATGATATTTCATCTTTTACTGTGGTGCTAACAATTGATTCAGGGACTAGCACAGTAACACAAATGTTCTTGCATTTATTAAAAATGTGGGAACGCTACACGCCAAGCCGTCCCATCATGCGTCGTGTTAAGCCCAATGCCTAGGGAGGTCCTTCATGATGGGCCGTATCCATCCCTGTTTGGTATTCCCTAGTCAGTAATAGATTTCAAAAATGCATAGATACTTGTCTGATGTATCACATGCGACTGAACGTATTCATTCTTTGCCAATAAGTTGTCATCAAAAATTTGTAATTATCCGTGTATGGTGTTAGTAGTGAAGTAGCGACTCATTCTAGGGAGGCCTCATTGGCCATGCGCAAATATTTTAAACTATGGTAGGGGGAATTTCCCTAGTGTGTGTTACTAGTGGTTGTACCGGCATGCTATATTGGGGGGGGGGGGGTGCTCATTGTTGTGGATTAATGTTTAATGTAGTTATGCATTGAAATTTATCCTATTTTGTGTAGCCCTTTGAGCATCATTAATTGCGTCGACTTTTTATCCGGGGGTTTGAATAACTTATTAGACCTAAATTGCAAAGTGTAACATCCCTTTGCTAATATCACAAGATTATATTCCTCGTCCTAACTTCGTATAGATTTTTGCAATAATTTCCTACCTTATCTTCTTCACCATTTTATTAATATACAACTCGTATTGTTTCGCTAACCTAACTTAAATCTGCCACAACCTCCCCGGTTGACCTCTAACCTCACATATTTCTTAATATATATCCTACATCTTGACATTCTTGCCGACAAATTGCTAGCCGATGGCACCTCTTCAGCATGATAACCCATATTTATCGAAGGAATCACACCTCTATGCTCAAAAAATGAACTAGACCTTAGCACTATTCATAGTGTCATGTGGTCGACATCTTGTCATCCCTTTTCATTGTTTTGCCTACCATTGACCATTACTTGTAACCTCGAGTACAAGGTAAGGAAACGATCTCTTAATATTGACGGCCTTCACTCAATGATCTTAGATCCATATATTGAACCCTATGGAAACTATGCTCAATTCATACTACCCACGGAATATGCAATCATGTAAGTTTTTTTTAATCTTTCTCATTTTATTCATTGTTGTCAAATCCGTGTTACCTGGCCAAGAGAACACAATAGCACTAATGTCTTGGTACTAGGGTACGTAGAATAAGCCATGGAGAAGGCCTTGGGCTGGGCTGAAGAGATATATTTCAGTATTTTGTTCTAGGACCCAATTTGAAGTTTTTGTAGCTCTCGGCTGGATGTGGACCTGCTCGGGACCACCCATGTGATGCTCGCGAGAAGAGAAAACACTATGGGTAGTGAAGGGCTAGCGGTAGAGAACCCGCTCATGACGTACCATGTCTAGATACACCGTATTCCTAGGATGTCCTGCGTGCATCCGTCCAGGAGATATAAACATAATAAATTGTGTGAGATCTTTTTTTTGTTTTTATATATACGCGATCTTTCAATTATCGTGAACTTCAATACTGGAGTATATTTTAGAAATCTAATAAAGCATGTAAAATATTTTCTTTAAAGTGACAGTGGGAACCGACACGTACCGACACACCGTATGTAGCCACATCTCCATAGAATGCCTTGCGTGCCGTGTTAGGATATAGAAGAATTAATTATTTAAATTTTCTTTCTTGTAAACTTTACTGGTACATATATTCTAGAAAATCTAATAATAAATATACTTGCTTTGCAATGACAGCTAGGCGGACACGTCACGACACAACGTACGGAGGCACAACATAACAACCCACAAGATCTTGTCTAAACCCACACGGTAGAGAGACATACACCAGTGAAAGCACTGAAATGTGTACAAACATTATATTGTTGTTAACAAATTAATCTAAGTTTTAACTTGTGAGATTCACATGTCACGCTTCTTATTTTTATGTTTTACGCAAAATAGACTCCTTAGTTGCCCTTCTTCATTTCATATAAGCATTTGAACCTCGGTCTCATTGCATATACAATTCGGTCCAATTTAATAACTCCCAGCCATATTAGTCGATCATATTGGGATGCAACTATGCATGAAACGTTAAGTAAATCTGCGATCGATTTGGAATATACAGGATATAATATATTCCTAATTAGCCGCCGCTATCTATCTTGGCAAAGTTAACATTACAATTTTTTCTACCATAATTTAAATAATGGTACCCGTTGTTGACGGAAAAATATTTATTTGGAATCCAGTTGTGCTAATCTTTTAGTGGTATCATAATAACCAATCTTTTAGAAACCATAAATATTTGGGGGCAAACTATATGAATGTAAAAACTGGCGGCGTCCAATTTCCGAGAGCATGAAATATTTGGAGCATTAATCACACTAGGCCAATACATGAATATTAATTTCCCTTTTTATTTTGGTGTGAAGCAGTGCATTTATTTGCATGTGTACACCAACGGAATTCTTTAATGGACGATGGAGATCGACAGCCATGGGGAGGCGCCTCCCCTAGTTTCCCTATAAATACTTTGGCATATAGAGGCTTCGAGGCACACAACACCAAGCCTCAAGTACAAAGAGCTGCAAGAGAGCTACACCCTCCTCCTCAACCAAGATCTCTTGCTAACTTTCAGGTTCGTGTTCTTTCTTTGTGTTTGCATTTTTTTATCATCATCATGTAGTAGTTTCTATCTCTATGTGCTTTACATACAAGATATTGTCAGAGCTTCTATGCATGCATGTGTAGGATGGAACTAGTGTATTTTTATCTATGCAAGGGACACAATTTTTTAATTGCGGTTTCTCGCAGCCATGTATATGAATCTATATATACATGTTGTCACTTTTCATGGGTTTGTTTTGTGCTATGTTGAGGTTATCTGGTGGGTGCTACTTATTGAAGAAAGAACACGGGGAATTTTCTTGTATCACACAATCTTAATTATTATTGTTAGCCAAAGTACATATGTTTTTTTCATCTATTTCTTGTTGTTTTTGTCCTAATTTATGCAATCTAGAATTTATGTTTCCTATTCCCCTATTGATGCTTTTCATAAACTGCTAGATACTAATTTAAATGTGTTCTACCTCTTGCAATAGTTGCGTCTCATGATTTCAGCCTCTTGTGCATTTTGCAAAATAAAATGTCATATTATACCAACTGAGATACATCGACCGCGTGCTTATCTCCCAAGTTATTTTTGTAGTCACTACACCCATCTTACCAAAATATAAGGCGCGCTATTTTTATGGTGATTTCTTATGCTCAAGTTTTACCATAAATTAATGTGCACTAAATTATAGGATTGGAAGTATATAAATGGTACCATTGGATTCATCTTACAAAATTCTATCAATTCATCTTTGTACTATTTTGTTGTCATATTATATATACAAATCATGGTCAAAGTTGTACGCTATTGACCAACTAAATTTAAGGGTGCCTTATATTTTGGAATGGAGGGAGTATTTCTTATTTGATACATGTTTACAAAACTCTATGATTTACTAATTGAAACTATGGTTTACCTATTGATTCTTCTTGTGAATACCTGGTAACAATAACAATGAAACCATAAGGCACATATATGAAATAAACAATGTTTTTATTCTGTTTGCAGTTCGTTTACCTAATCATGGTGGCATTCCCCCTGAAGGCACTTCTTATTGAGGACAAAGCACTTGATACCTTGATTCTCAGTGGGATGTTGCGCATGTTTCACTGTGAGACAACTGTGGCTAAGAATGGGCAAGAAGCTGTGGATATGTTCCTTGAGGGGAAGAAGTTCAACATTGTTTTGTCTGATAATGACATGCCCATAATGTCTGGACCAGAGGTACCTTAACTAATTTCCTTTTTCATGTATAAAAAATAAGCATTTTGTGTTGTTGAATATTGTTGGTCACGTGGCAAAAAAAACTTGTGCTACCTGACAGGCAGTTGCAAATATTCGCGCTATGGGAGAAACTGAGGTGATGATTGTTGGGATGTCTACTGATGATGATGCCATGGAGGCGTTCATGTGTGCTGGTGCCGATGTGTTTGTGGAAAAACCATTGAAGCTTGAGATTCTTGGGACCGTTATTCAGCAAGTCATCAACAAAAATAACTAAATGGTCTAAGCACAACCCCGCTTGCTTGAGAGATGGAGGGAATAAAATGTTGCACTCATACATGCTGAGTCGGTATCTGTTGTCGTGGTTGTTTAATTCCATATTGTTGTGATTTTGAATTTGAGATTCATGTTTAAGGTTTTTAGTTGCAAGAGAAATAAGATAGCAAGAGTAAGAGAGCTATAATTAGCTCAGATCCATGTAATATGTTGCTCATTCGATTTCAATCCAGTATTTTTCATCAATTCAGACTTCATGGTATGAGATGTGCCTTTTGACAAGTCAAATAATTTGAATGTAAATTTTCAATACATTCTCATTGTTTGGATGACTTCATTCTGTTTGGGTGTGTCTAAGTAATGAAGCCTAAATTTAAATATTCTTAATTTTAGAACATCATGTTGACATCATCACTGATCCTTTATGCACGTCTGTTTACATTTAGTTGACAACATCGCGTTACTATAGTAGAGGGAGAAATCTGATTGTGGTTTAGAAAGGAACTGATAATTGAAAGTATTTTCGTAGACACAAAAAAACCTAGAGAGATATTGAGATAAATATTTGGAGGAGGATAGCATGGTGACAGAGGAGCACCCATGGGGCAACCATGTGGACCCATGATTCCACTCCATGAAGCCTTAGTCGAGGGTGTGTAGGGTCTCACGAGAAACTTTTTGTTGTTCCCTTTTAAGCAGTTCGTTGTCTCAGCTGAGAGGATAGGCCTTAATTTACATGGATTTTTTGGGAGCCCTATCAAAACATAGAGTCTTCTTCCTCCTTGAGAGAGAGGGTAGTTCATGTTTCCATTACCTCTATTAGGGGGAAATCACTGCCAATGTTGTCACAAACTCCTCTATGTCATGGGGAGCATTGATACGTCGAAAACGTATCTCCTTTCCCGAACACTTTTCTTATTGTTTTCCTCTAAACTTGTGTGTTTTGAATGCAACTAACACGGACTAACGCTTTTTTCTACAGAATTACCTTGGTGTCTCGTTTTTGTGCAAAAAAATCAACTTTCGAGAAATTGCCCAGAAAAGACCCCATTGGTCTTAAAACACCGCAAGACCCCGAGAGCGAGAAGGGGGCTAGGAGAGGCGCCAGAGGGGGCCACACCACCCCCTGGCACGCCCGCCTAGGCCACGCCAGCTGGTGGTGTGGGCCACCCAGAGACCCCCTCGGGCACTCCCTTCGACTATATATTGCCTTCAACCCTAAAACCCAAGGTGGTTCGATCGTTTTCTAGAAAAAAGTCCGTAGCGCCGCCGCCATCGCGAATCCTTTTTTGGGGTTCAGAAACTCCGTTCCGGCACCCTGCCGGGATGGGGAATTGGAGGAGATCATCTCCATCGTCATCACCAACGCTTCTCCATCTACCATCCATGTGTGAGTAATTACGACGCTGTAGGCTGAAGGGGATGGTAGGGATTGGATGATATTGTTCATGTAATAATGTCATGATTGTTAGGGCATAGTGCCTGGTATCCTCTATTAGTGCTATTGACATTGTTGCAACTTGTTATGCTTAATGCTTGCCACTTTGCGGCCGAGTGCCATGATCTCCGATCTGAACATGTTACTGAATCACGATGATAATTATTGTTTCTTGACCATACCTGCAAGTTGTTTACACATATCGTTGTCGGGAACACGAGACCCCAAAGTGACGGAAATTGGGACAACCAGAGGAGATGGCTGTGATGTGAGGATCACATGTGTTCACGGAGTGTTAATGCTTTACTCTGATGTTCAATTAAAAGGAATGCCTTAATTACCAGTAGTTTTCTTGAGGCCCCGCTGAAAACGGGCTGGTAGGACAAAAGATGTTGTGCAAGTTCTCATTGCGAGCACGTACGACTATTTACGGAGCACATGCCTATGGTTACTTAGTGCTTGGATGCTTTATCTTATTTATTTGCAAAGCCCATGTCTTGATTAATATATGAACTATCTTATCCATGCAACGCCCGTAAATCTATCCCTATTCCTACAATATTTAATCCCGCTGTTTACTTCAAACATCACTACTGCTGCTGTTTTCATACTACTGATGTTGTTATTTCAGTATTGCTGCTACTATAAAACTGTTACTACTGAGAAACCACTGCGAACAAGTCCACTTTCAGGTGCAGGTGAATTGACAACTCACTTGTTAAGGCTCACAAATATTCTTTTGCTCCCCTTGTGTCGAATCAATAAATTTGGTTTTTACTTCCCTCGAAGACTGTTGCGATCCCCTATACTTGTGGGTCATCAAGGCTATTTTCTGGCGCCGTTGCCGGGGAGCATAGCTTTATTTGCGAGCTCACTGGAGAGTACTCTTAACTACTGCAAATCATTCATCATGGGTAAGACTCATGATGGAAAGCTTCCTATATTACCATCCACTACAAGAAGAGGTACAACTCTGAGCACCTATGTTGCTCTTGATTCACCGTCTGTTATGAGCAAGCTGCTTACACCACCACATACACATGCTACATGTGCTACTTCTGCTGAATCTGAAAATACTTCTGATACTTTTGATGATGCTTCTATTGTTCTTGATGAGAGTTGTTCTCCCGGTCCTTTCTTAGATGCTACTATTGTTAAAGCTAAAAATATTGCAAACACTGAAACTCCTGATAAAAATCCTGTTACTCCTGCTGTTTCACCTGAGCTTAGAGAGAATCCTAGTGATGATTTTGATGATTCCTATATTGAACTTAATGATGATATTATTGATGAAATACATGCTATGAAGGATAAAGATGTTGTTATAAGTCTTATTGAAAGTCGTGTTGTTAAATATAAAGTATCTCCTGATGCTAAGTTTTCCACCTCTCCTATTAATATTAGGGATAAGGATTATGATTTATCTCTTGATTTATCTTATATATCTATTGTTGAGAAAGAACCTTTTTGTCGTACTTAAAATGAAAGTGCCATGAAATATATGAATGAGCTCTCCTCTTTGAGTAGTTTATTCTCTGATGATCTTAATAAACGTAGCTACTTTGTTGCTAAAATATTCCCTTTCTCATTAAAAATATGAAGCTAAAACTTGGTTTAATAATTTGTCTCCGGGATCTATTTATAATCCTATTGGTTTGGTTAATACTTTCTTTCAGAAATATTTTCCTGCTAGTGCTCAGCATGCTGCTTTACAAAATATATTTATATTCAAGCAATTCGAAGGAGAGAAATCTCCTATATCTTGGGCAAGGTTCTGTTCTTTAGTTAGGACTATACTTGGGCATAAGCTAGAAAATAATGAACTTCTTGATGTATTCTATAATGGACTAACTGTTGAATCTAGGACATACCTGGATAGTTGTGCTGGTTGTGTTCTCAGGCAAAGAACTCCAGATGAAGCTGAGGTATTAATGGCTAAAATAAGCCAAAATCATGATGATTGGACTATGGTTGAGCCTGAGCCGACCCCTACTCCAGTATCAACACCAACACCAACACCTAAGAAGAGGGGAATGATTGAATTAAATGATGAGGTGATGAGAGAAGCCAAGAAATCTCTTAAAGAGAGGGGTATTAAATCTGAAGATGTGAAGAATGTTCCACCTATAGAAGAATTATGTAAGCCAATCCCTCACTCATCCACCATTGAGGTACATGATACGTCATAAACGTATCCCTAATTTCTTATGCTCCATGATCATATTATGCCAATTGCTACATGTTTTCTCCTTTATTTATAGCATTTTCATACATTTTACGGGACTAACCTATTAACAAGATGCCCAGAGCCAGTTCCCTGTTTTCTGCTGTTTTTTAGTTTCAGAAAAGTTGTTCTCGAATTATACTCGGAATTGGAAAATTCGAAGCCCGGAAGTCCTATTTTCCCCGGAAGCATCCAGAAGACCGAAGAGGAGCCGAAGAGGGGCAGCAGGGGGGCACACCATGGGCTGGCGCGGGTCCCCCTGGCCACGCCAGCTAGGGGTGTGGGGCCCCTGGAGATCCACCGCCTTTGCTCTGTCTCTTATTTAAGCCCCCCGAATGGAAAACCCTAAGTACCTGATCAAAATCCCCGAAAAAGTTTCGCAGCCGCCGCCACCGTCAACCCTAGATCAAGAGGGTTCTGGAGCTGTTTTCCGGCAACCTGCCGGAGAGGAAATCATCACTGGAGGATTCTACATCACCATGCCTGCCTCCGAAGTGGTGCGTGAGTAGTTTATCCCTGGACCACGGGTCCATAGCAGTAGCTAGATGGTTGTCTCCTCCTCATATGCCTCCATGTTTAGATCTTGTGAGCTGCCTATCATGATCGAGATCGATCTTATGTAATACTTTATGCTGTGTTTGCTGGGATCCGATGAATATTGACCTTATGCCAAGTTGATTATAGTCTTTGTTGCATATGTTATTTGTGATCTTGCATGCTTTCCGTTGCTAGTGGTTGCTCTGGCCAAGTAGTTGCTAGTGACTCCAAGAGGGAGTATTTATGCTTGATAGTGGGTTCATGCTTCCTTGTTGCCTTGCTCGAGTGACAGAAACGTGAAGGGGGAGGATGTGTTGTTTCCATTAGGGAGAAAACAGCGGTGAGAGTACCCGCGTGTATAATCATTGCTTAGATTACACACTTTGTTTAATGTAATTATCTGTTGCTTGCAACTTAATACCTAAGGGGGTTTGGATGATAACCTGAGGGTGGATTATTAGTCATAGATGCAGATGGATGTCGGTCTATGTATCTTGTTGTAATGCCCGCACTAAATATCATAGTAATCATCATGTTATAATGTGCACTACGGTGCAACCTTTATTTTTCGATTGCCCAGCTGTAATTTGTTCACCCAACATGTTATTTTTATGGAGAGACACCACTAGTGAACCTATGAACCCTGGTCCATTTTCCACACTGTTAAACAAACCACAACAATTTCCTGCTCTCTCTACTTTCTTCAAGCATTCAACTGTCTTCCACACTATACGTCTAATCTTTGTTTTCAGCAAGACTGGTGAGATTGACAACCTCACTGTACCGTTGGGGGCAAAGTATTTTGGTTGTTTTGTGTGCAGGTTCCGCGTTGTTGCTGACACCGGTGAAGCGCCAGCACCACCGTCAGTGGCATCAACCTTCCAAAGATCCTCCTTCTCCTGCTAGATTGATAACCCTGGTTCTTAAGTAAGGGGAAAATTCCTACCGCTATGCTCATCACACCCTCCTCTTGGGGTATCCCAACGCAAGCATCAGTACACTCTCTCCAACATTTTCATAGTAGAGATATTCCCTATAATAAAACTCCTGATCAATGTTTAGATAAATTTAATAATTATGTTATTAAGCAAGATAATTTTAATATGAGAGTGCAAAATCACCTAATGGAAAACTCTAGAGTTATTGATAATTTGCATGGTATTATAGAAAGAACATGTAATGATGTTAAAATGCTTGTTAAATATTTTCAAATGGTTCAAACTCAGATTGATCAACTTTCTAAGTGCAAAAAGATTTGCTAGTTAATGCTTCTAAAGAAAAACATGCTTATGAAATAAGAACTTGAAGTGGTATTCCTACACAAGATCCTTTATATCTTGAGGGACATCCTAAAATAATTGAACAAGATTCTCAGCAAACTACAATGTTATTCATACTAAGAAGAAAAAGAAGAAGAAACATAAAACTGCTGTAGAATCCTCTAAACTTGCTAACGATCCTAATAGAATATCTATCTCTGATGCTGAAATTGAAATTGGTAATGAAGAGAATAATGCTTCTGATAATGAAGAAATTGAAGAGGAACCTGAAAAGAAAACTAAAAATACAAAGTACACTAAGGAAGATTTTGTTGCTAATAAACATGGTAATGAGAGAGAACCTTGGGTACAAAAACCAATGCCTTATCCTAAGAAGAACACTATAACAAGTTTTGTGAATGTATGAAACCTTTGTTCTTGCAAATTCCTTTAACTGATGCTATTAAGTTGCCTCCTTATGCAAAATATATGAAAGAAATTGTCTCTAACAAAAGAAAGATTCCTAATGAGGAAATTTCCACTATGCTTGCTAACTACTCTTTTAATGGCAAGGTTCCTAAAAAACTTGGAGATCCTGGTATACCAAATATTCCCTTTTCTATTAAAAATAATTATGTTACAACTCCTTTGTGTGATTTGGGAGCTGGAGTTAGTGTCATGCCTTTTACTCTCTATAAAAGACTCATCCTAGCAAAATCAATACCAACAGGTATATCTTTGCAAATGGCTGATAAGTCTACTGCTATTCCTGTGGGTATATGTGAGGATGTTTCTGTTCAAGTTGCTAATAATTGTCTGATATTATCTGACTTTGTTGTGTTCGATATGCCTGAAGATGATAATATGTCTATTATTCTTGGAAGAGATTTTCTTAATACTGCAGGGGCTGTTATTGATTTCAATCAAGGAAAAGTTACTTTTAATGTTAATGATAAAGAGCACACTGTTTATTTTCCCAAGAAGATTGATAAAAAACATGGTCTAAATTCAATTGAAAATATTGAGACCATCAAGATTGGAGAATTTTATTGTCCCATTCCAGTATCACCAAAAGAATATGAAATTATTATGATTGGGACTATGTCTATCAAGGTTGAGGTAACATAATTATTTAGTGATTAGCAAAGTTTTGCTTCATATGAAAATTGTTCTAGTAACAAGACTTGATCACCCTTGTTAACAAATGATTTTGAATGAAGAGGACAATGTTTTCACCTTCCCCATTATGTTTTCACCATGTTTACTTCTGTTATCACATTGCTACTTGAGTACAATCATGTTTTCCACCATCCTTATGCATGTTTTCTTGATATTTTCACTCTGATTTATGAGGATATGCATGTTTTCACCATCCATACTTTTGTTTTCGCCACTACAACCTCTGTTTTCTTTGGATATTCTTCCATTAGAGTGTCATAGAACCTCTGTAGTGCTGGTTTTGGTTTTGTTTTCCATCTTTTCACTTTCGTTTTCTTGGTTTTTATTAATTATTCAAATTCTGGAAAAACCTAAAAAATAAAGTTTCTCGAAAAATTCCAGAAAAATTATAATAAATTTGTACGTAAAAAATGAGGCAGAAAGCCAGCTGGGAGGCCCCAGGGGGACCCACCAATCAGGCACACCATGGGGTGGCGCGGCCAGCCCCTAGTGGTGCCAGCACATGGTGTGGCCCCCCCTACCCCCCCCACTAACTCTCTCCCTGCCAAAGTCTTCTCTCTCATCTCCGAAAAGGAAAACATTTCCTGAAACCCGTGTTCTTGTTGTTCTTCCTCTGGATTTTTGATCTCCTTCTTCAGCCCATCATTTGTGCTGAGATTTGGTGTTTTCGATCTCCGGTATGTAACTCCTTCGATGATCCAAGTAGAGTTTTGTTTACTGAAGTATTTCTTGAGTATTTTGGTACGGTAGGTGAAAACTTATGTGAGTTTTCATGCTTGATTTGAGTAGAAATAATTTATTTTTTATGCATGTTTAGCTCTCATATAAGTCCCTATGGTAGTTTCCACCTTATAGTTGCTTGAAATTAATTTTAGTAATGATTGTTGAAAAATTTCAGAGATGGAGCACAATGTTTATCAACTAAACCATCATGAGTTGGAGTTGCATTAGGTCATGCTCGTGCACCGCGAAGAGAGAGTGTTCCCATCAATTTATCTATGTCAGGAATTTATGCGGATTATAGGAAATTTTGCAGGATTTCAACACTCTTGTGCATAATGCAGGCCTGGACCGTTTCATTGAGGATGAACCCATCGAAAATGTGAAACTAACTATGTCTGTGGTGCAGGATTATTGTTTTAAATGGTCCTCAAGTAACCAAATGGTCCACTATAAAATTTACAATAAAGCTGTGAGCCTGCCTTTCAGTGATTTTTGTGTAGATATTAAGGTACCAAAGTAGGGTTCTTGTGAGAAGATAAGAGGGCAGCCTAAACCACTGCTGGAATTAGATGAAGAGATTTGCCAAGGCAGAAGTTTCACAGGGGAGAGTGGTAAAATTCAAGAAATTCAACTCCCTAGCATTCGATACTTTGCCCATTTTATTTCTAAATGTGTAGCATCCCAACTTTTAATAAAGAAGGAATACCTGTGTTATTGTGCTAGTCCCTAGATCAATTGCTAGCACCACAGTACAAAATGAAATATCATGCAAATGCATCAAATTCTATTACATCGCATGATCCAGTCTTTACAAAATAGGATTACAACTTGCATAGTCTTAGAAGACTAGCAGAAAACAAGGAAATACATCGGAAAACATAGTACAACATTGAGCCCATCTTCTTCATGTGCCACAGGCAAAACATGTTGGCGATAGTATCGAGATCCTAAACGAAATCCTCACTCGTCTTCAGAAATATCAGCAATATGGAATATGCAGCCACAAGGGAGTCAATACAATTTAATGTATTGGCTAGTAACACTATGGTGGATATAAATGGCAAGACTAATACTACATGCTTATTTGGCAGAGTGGAGTTTTGGCTAAGTTTGCATAAAGCCAGTTTTGTCCTATCTCTTTTGTAAAACAAACTTTTCTTTTCAATGGGGTGGCAACATTGGATTAAGATCCAAGCACCACAATACTGTTCACTTGGTCAAAAATTTACTTATTGAAATTGGTGATGAGATTCTTCCGTCAATCCTTGTCCAGCTGCTCATAGTTGTCCATAACCGGGGACACGGCTAAGATCTTAGTTTGTTGACTCTGCAGAGCTTGTGCACTTTCACCCTTTGTCTTCAATTAACCCAAACATCCTATACACCCGGAGTGCATCATGGAAAGGAGAGAATTGAGACGAGATCTTTCAGAAGAAGAAGTCCAAACCCACCGGCAAGACCGTTCCACCTATAATTTTGCTACATCTGCTAGTCAAGCCTGGGCTGAACCCTCACAACTTAGTTGATCAAGATAGAGCCCATATGTCAAAAGGTTGCACGGGAAGCTACTAAACTTAGAAGGACATAGTAATCTCTTTGTTCCTGGGTGGCCATCCGCAAGTGACAACCTCAAGTGGAATAACCCTTAGATAAGGGCCCTGAGGAAACACTCAACATAACCCAGTCTTACCACTTCCACCCAGGTGGTTCATTCATTAGTTATACTTAGGATTTTTCCTCAACATCTAGTAAAACAATTTGTAACATTGCATAGCACCTATTAAATTCTAAGGCTATCAAAATAACAAGGTAAAAGGATGGCTACACACTACTAGGATATAGCATAGCATAATATAACTTATTAAAATTTCCTATCATGCATACTACTCAAAATCAACTAATGCATATAGAAAATAATGGGTAGTTGATGATGTGTTACTTGCCTTGTTGAAGTTGGTGAAGCTATCACACTCTCTTCACAAAAGATCGTTGCTCTCCGTACAATCTATTCACTGGAAACACAATAACAAAATAAACAAGCATCCTAGCAATCAAACACATAGGTGGAGAAAGCAAACATAGCAAATAACATAACAAAGGAGTTGGACCAACTTGGCTAGGACAAGGTCAAGGTTTGAGTTTTGAAAGATTCATTACATAATGGTTCAATACATTGTTAAGGAGTTTCCAAGGGTTTACTTGGAAAGTACTAGGTTGAGTTTGATGTGATATAACTTTATTATAACCATACTTGTCGAGGAAGTTCCAAGAGTTCACTAAGAATAAACATATTACTTCTTCAACTAAAGTAATACATGCAAACACTTGGTCATATTCACCTTCAAAAAATATTTGAGTGACTATGTTAGTATTTTCCATTGTGGTTAGGGTAGGTCGACTAACTTCATCATCAAAGGGAAAAATATTACTAAGTCTTGGGTTTTCCATTTGGGTCAATGGTTGGACAAAAACAACTTGTTATTCTTCAACTTGTATGGATTGCTTCTAGACCTCATGTGATTGCCTTTTTTAAGATCATCATCATGCCATCTAAGTTGTTTCCTTCCTTGGTGTGGTGCTTCTCTTGGTCTTGATAGTCTTCATGGTTTTCACTTCACTAATTGGTTTGGGTATGGGATGGGCACAAAATACCACTAAGTCAAGAGAAAGAAAATAGGAAGAAAGATTAGAAGAGAGAGGGAGATGTTTTCTTCTGGATTTCTTCACACTTGTATTTCCTTGAGTTGCTTCTAGTGGTGGAGTATTTTCTTCAAAATTTCTTCATTGATCCTCCTCGTAGCTCTTCATGTTGCCACCAAGTTGAAAGTGAAGAGCCTTCTATTGCTTGAGTCTTGTTTTCCATTTTCTAACTTGATGGATTTTTGAAGCAAGAATAGGGGGATGGAGGAGTAGATAGAAAACTATAGTACAAGTGTTTGAGGTTCACTACTTAGTCTCTTAGATGGTTTACATACTGGGGACTTGGTCTTGGCTCCAAGTAGCCATAACATCAAAGAATAGATGATGAAAACAAAAAGTTCCAATTTTTAGTGATTTTTGCATTTTTCCAAAAATCAGGGATGTTACAGACTACCACCCTTAAAAGAAATCTCGTCCCGAGATTTGGGAAGGTTAGAAAGAAAGATGGGTCTAGGTGACTGGGTTCCAGAACAACTGGGTGGGCTACCACCCTTAAAAGAAACTTTTGTGGGTAGTATTTTTTTTCATTAGAGTTGGAGTGTATATTGATTTGAGATTAGCTTGAGTATAACTTTCCCTCATGGTAGAGTTACAAACCAACAGAATTCTGTTATACTACCTTTGACATTGAGGGGTCACTCTTTGGGTCAATCAAAAGCCCTTGGGTCACTCTCTACTTGGTCTTTTGATGTCCTTCAGAAACTTCCATCTTGTTGTTGTCATCCTTGAAAGGCAAACACCATGCTATTACTAACGAAACTCTCATGGTAGGCAAAAATCTTCCATTTGTTTGATAGCTCCAAGGTTGGCTTGATCCTCACCGAAAATAGTACGTTTTCAGTAACACTAACATAGGGTCATTATTGTAATTCTACCATTCTATGGTTCAGGCTTAACATCGTCGTCTCTCTAATAGGTATGTCACTCAGATTTAACATTCCTTGTAGCAAAAGTAAATAATGTGAGTAGTCACCATGGGGGCCAATCCATGTTTGCACTCAATAATTACCTTGTACTGGGATTGATGAATCTTGTTTAATAACACTAGGTCATCTCACTTGTCTAACAGAAAGTTTCCAATCTGTAAGACAAACTTGAGCTAAACTATCATTTCTCAACTA
Source organism: Alopecurus myosuroides (assembly GCA_028641055.1). NCBI lineage: Eukaryota > Viridiplantae > Streptophyta > Magnoliopsida > Poales > Poaceae > Alopecurus > Alopecurus myosuroides. Next base: position 82,656,739 of record CM054059.1, on the reverse strand, counting down.
GTGGGTTGCGTAAAACTCTTATGCAACACAAACTGGATAGTTGTGTTTCTTCATCATTTCTTCTCTTGGTGTAGTAGGCTGTGAAATCTTCATATCTCATGCAACTTGGGGTTCACTTGTCTTTCTTCACTTGTTGATTGGCTTACTGCTCCTTATGGTGTACTTGGCATTGATCATAGATGTGATTGTTCCTTCACACAAAAGGGATCTTGAAATCTGTGACATTCCTCAATTGTATGGCTTGTGTCTCTATAAAGAACTATTCATGGCATTCTTGGGTGAAAGGTTTGTTGTTGCACTTCATAGGGTAGCCCAATAGGGTTGGTAAATGGGTATGGGTTTTGGTTTGTCTTAGCATGAAAGAGTAGAGATTAGAAAGATACTAAAGAGATTCCTACCCCAACACATTAGATCAAGGAAACTCATCTTGCAAACAACACATAACAAACATATAACAACACATTCATCATACCAAACATCAAGGTTTTATAAAACAACTAATATTGTCATACCACACTCATTGGTATGATCAATACACTAACACATTAACGTTCTTCTAACAAAGGAACTAGATTGGTGGTCTCATCTATATCTTCTTGAGTTTTTCTTCAATTTCTTCTCTCGATGCCTTGAGGTGTTCTTGATTGTTGGGAAGTATTGGTGTGTCTCAAAGTTTTCTTCAATTGTATTGAGTGTAGGTCTTCATGTGGTGAAAATACTTCTTGCACTTCATGGTATGGTCATCAACATTCTTGTCTTGAGGGTATTGAAGAGGTAGGTCATCTAGAAATTTTTGAAGGTGAATAATAGATGAGATGATATGAGGAGAATTAAGATGATTGTTTTGTTTCTAGAAAGTTTGAACATAGTAAATTTTCAATCCTAGGGTGATCAAGGGGTTATTAACAACTTGTTGCAAATTGGATATTCACTATAGTGAGAAGGACAATGCACCCGCAAGCCAATCAGGGAACGGTCTCGTGTCCGTGGACACGTAAAGTTGTCCGGGCCGCTTCATCTCACTATGCCGCTAGGATCCAAAATACTCTAAGGAGATAATAACATGATCAAAAAGGGCTTCCAAACCTAAGGGTCTCGAATTCTACAGGCAACACAATGCTCTGATACCATTTTTTAGCATCCCAAATTTTAATAAAGAAGGAATACTTGTGTTATTGTGCTAGTCCCTGGATCAATTGCTAGCACCACAGTACAAAATGAAATATCATGCAAATGCATCAAATTCTATTACATCGCATGATCCAGTCTTTACAAAATAGGATTACAACTTGCATAGTCTTAGAAGACTAGCATAAAACAAGGAAATACAGCTGAAAACATAGTACAACATTGAGCCCATCTTCTTCATGTGCCACAGGCAAAACATGTTGGCGATAGTCTCGAGATCCTAAACGAAATCCTCACTCGTCTTTAGAAATATCTGCAATATGGAATATGCAGCCACAAGGGAGTCAATACAATTTAATGTATTGGCTAGTAACACTATGGTGGATATAAATGGCAAGACTAATACTACATGATTATTTGGCAGATTGGAGTTTTGGCTAAGTATGCATAAAGCCAGTTTTGTCCTATCTCTTTTGTAAAACAAACTTTTCTTTTCAAAGGGGTGGCAACATTGGATTAAGATCCAAGCACCACAATACTGTTCACTTGGTCAAAAGTTTACTTATTGAAATTGGTGATGAGATTCTTCCGTCAATCCTTGTCCAGCTGCTCCTAGTTGTCCATAACCGGGGACACGACTAAGATATTAGTTTGTTGACTCTACAGAGCTTGTGCACTTTCACCCTTTGTCTTCAATTAACCCAAACATCTTGTACACCCGGAGTGCATCATGGAAAGGAGAGAATTGAGACGAGATCTTTCAGAAGAAGAAGTCCAAACCCACCGGCAAGACCGTTCCACCTATAATTTTGCTACATCTGCTAGTCAAGCCTGGGCTGAACCCTCACAACTTAGTTGATCAAGACAGAGCCCATATGTCAAAAGGTTGCACGGGAAGCTACTAAACTTAGAAGGACATAGTAATCTCTTTGTTCCTGGGTGGCCATCCGCAAGTGACAACCTCAAGTGGAATAACCCTTAGATAAGGGCCCTGAGGAAACACTCAACATAACCCAGTCTTACCACTTCCACCCAGGTGGTTCATTCATTAGTTATACTTAGGATTTTTCCTCAACATCTAGTAAAACAATTTGTAACATTGCATAGCACCTAACAAATTCTAAGGCTATCAAAATAACAAGGTAAAAGGATGGCTACACACTACTAGGATATAGCATAGCATAATATAACTTATTAAAATTTCCTATCATGCATACTACTCAAAATCAACTAATGCATATAGAAAATAATGGGTAGTTGATGATGTGTTACTTGCCTTGTTGAAGTTGGTGAAGCTATCACACTCTCTTCACAAAAGATCGTTGCTCTCCTTACAATCTATTCATTGAAAACACAATAACAAAATAAACAAGCATCCTAGCAATCAAACACATAGGTGGAGAAAGCAAACATAGAAAATAACATAACAAAGGAGTTGGACCAAGTTGGCTAGGACAAGGTCAAGGTCTGAGTTTTGAAAGATTCATTCCATAATGGTTCAATACATTGTTAAGGAGTTTCCAAGGGTTTACTTGGAAAGTACTAGGTTGAGTTTGATGTGATATAACTTTATTATAACCATACTTGTCGAGGAAGTTCCAAGAGTTCACTAAGAATAAACATATTACTTCTTCAACTAAAGTAATACATGCAAACACTTGGTCATATTCACCTTCAAAAAATATTTGAGTGACTATGTTAGTATTTTCCATTGTGGTTAGGGTAGGTCTACTAACTTCATCATCAAAGGGAAAAATAGTACTAAGTCTTGGGTTTTCCATTTGGGTCAATGGTTGGACAAAAACAACTTGTTATTCTTCAACTTGTATGGATTGCTTCTAGACCTCATGTGATTGCCTTTTTGAAGATCATCATCATGCCATCTAAGTTGTTTCCTTCCTTGGTGTGGTGCTTCTCTTGGTCTTGATAGTCTTCATGGTTTTCACTTCACTAATTGGTTTGGGTATGGGATGGGCACAAAATACCACTAAGTCAAGAGAAAGAATATAGGAAGAAAGATTAGAAGAGAGAGGGAGATGTTTTCTTCTGGATTTCTTCACACTTGTACTTCCTTGAGTTGCTTCTAGTGGTGGAGTATTTTCTTCAAAATTTCTTCATTGATCCTCCTTGTAGATCTTCATGTTGCCACCAAGTTGAAAGTGAAGAGCCTTCTATTGCTTGAGTCTTGTTTTCCATTTTCTAACTTGATGGATTTTTGAAGCAAGAATAGGGGGATGGAAGAGTAGATAGAAAACTATAGTACTAGTGTTTGAGGTTCACTACTTAGTCTCTTAGATGGTTTACATACTAGGGACTTGGTCTTGGCTCCAAGTAGCCATAACATCAAAGAATAGATGATGAAAACAAAAAGTTTCAATTTTTAGTGATTTTTGCATTTTCCAAAAATCAGGGATGTTACAAAATGTGTGTTAGCTAGAAAAACTGCCAACAAGCTATCTGTCTATGATTTGGCATTTATTGCAGGTGCCTTAAGATGTGATAGGTCTTATAACTTTGGCGCTTTAATTTCTTACCGTCTCTCGTTTAACCGTGAGAAGGGCGGAGTTTGTGGAGCTTGCTAGCTTTGCATGGTTTGGAGCCACACCCTCTAGACCTGCAGTTTCCTATAGAGAGGCTTGATCTTGTTTCCATGGTTCAACATAAGTTTCTTTCTACCCATGATCACTTGCACAAGTTATCTTTTGAAATAACTTTCTCCGAACAATCCAGGTAGAGAGTTACTAAAACTGTTAGGAAAGCAATTTTTCCTGCACCTCTTTTGTTCAATCTTAATAACCGGAAAAAATGCACGCATTCTGAGAGTGAGCTAGACACATACCTAGAGCATCACCCCCAGCAAGGGGAGGATGCCGGAGAAGGGGATGATAGTGAATTCATCCAGCCCTACGACGCCACGGGAATTCCATATCAGCACCCCGGTTATGACTATGCGCCCGCTGCATCATCTTTCTTATGCACCCGAGTACGATGATGCGAGGGATGACCCACCACAGTGGGGATACTTCACGCGCCATGATTGATCTCCACTTAGGCCAAAATCCTAAGCTTGGGGGGAGGTATACCGACATCACACTCATTTATATATCATGATCTGTGGGTTCTTTGTATATCCATGTTTTCTTTTCTTTCGCTTCTTTTTGTTTCTTTCGCTTGTTTTCGTTTCTTTCGCTTGTTTTCATTTATTTTGTTTTTGTTTTTATCGTTTGTTTTCGCTTTCCAAAACATAAAAAGACCAAAAAATATTTCTGTTGTTACTCTCTATTTGTTTCTTTAGTTAGTTTGCTTTATCCTTTAGTTGCAGTTTGATATTCAAAAAAAATCCAAAAATATTTTGCTTTGTTTGATTGTTCTCTTTCTGTTCTTGTTTTAATTGAAAAACCAAAAAATATTTGTTGTTCTTCTTTGGTTTTGTAAAGTTTGTTGCAGCTTTCAATAGTCGTCCATGACTCCATTGGAGCTTGGTTTTCATTATATATTATTCGAGCCACAAGTGAAGAGCAATAATGACGATTTATGACAATTCAAGTTGTGGTGAGAGGCTGGTATGAACTCTATATGTACATCTATCCATCCATGTGAGCATGCTTAGTTTGTTCGTATAAGATATATGTGACTTAATGGCTGCTTAATAGTTCGTGCTCTCTCATGTTTTGTTCCAATTTATTAATAGTAAATGACCTATCGCATAAATATTTGTTCATATTGTTCTATTCGTAGAAGGGTATGACATTGTGGTAGCCTCCTCTCACTGTTTCAGTTGAATCGACTTGGCACATGCTCATGCATGCTAAGACTGAAAACAAAAAGTCAATAAGCCTCGACGATTTATTTTGCCTCAGAGTTCTAGTATCAATTTTATGCCTCGGTTAATTTTACTTTTTCGCAAACATGATTATGATAGTTGTTGCTCTCTTCATTTTCGCTTCCTAGTCTATTGCTAGCCTTCACTTGCACTGAGTATGAGCTCGACTCGTGCCTCCGAATCCCGGAAAACCAAGATATTCCACTGAGTCCACTATAAACTCCTATTCATGGCATTTCCTGCCATTCCAAGTAAATTGCTCATGTGCTACCTTTAAAATTTTCCAAATTACTCATGTTTTCTGTTTTTTTCTCATGAGGACGTCAATAGAGAATCTTTATCTCACTCGTTGATTGGATTTCACACCCTGGACTAGTGGATTCATCCGCTTATCCAATTGATAGAAGAGCTGGCAGTGGGGTGCCCATCCCCAAATTAATGCAAACAAATTCTCTTGAGATTTATTAGTCAAAGCATAATTGTGTCAACAAAAGAGAAAGAGGGATGAACTTCTACCCAGATGCGTCCTTCATATGGGAGCCGCTCTTGTGAAATCTAGTTGTCTTGTGACGTACTGTATTTTCTGTTTACCATTCGTTGACACTAGCATACACCTCTCTTAAAATATAGACACTCCTCCATGGTATGCGATTGTTGGCAGGCACCCGAGGATTCGGTTAGCCATGGTTTGTGTAAGATGGATGGGAGGAGTGTCAAACTTTTAATAGCTATGTTTAATAAAATAAAAGATGTAGAACATGAGTGATCCCTGCTTCCCTCCGCGAAGGGCCTTTCTTTTACTTTTATGTTGAGTTTCCAAGATATTCTTTGAGCACTTTCTTGAGAGCATAATTGTCATTCTTAGTGTGATGTGTTTGTCTCAAAGCACGGTTGATTGTGGTATAACTTTGATACTTGTATCTTTGATATCTTTACTTCTAGTCTTCCCTTGAACTTCAGAGGTGCCCTGATGATGGCTCCCAAGTTCAAGAGATCAATCGTAGTCTTCGATGGGAAGTATTACCCAAATTTGTAGTTCGACTCAGTGGGAACACAAGAATACCGGTGAGACTTTAGCAATTGGGACGTCACTCCCACCCACACCTGTGTATCAACAAACTTGCAGCGAGAGTGGTGAGTGTAATAATGAAGTGAAAGTAAACAAATAGAAAGTAAATGGAGAGCAAGTGTTTTCCCAGTTTTCACCGGAAAAGAGTGAAAGTAAACCAGAGACTAAAACGCAGGCATGAGGTGACAGCGGGGTGTTGCACGGATAAGATTGATCATGTAATAATGTCTTGCTAGCAGCGGGGCCTTTCTCTATCTCAGTTTTATGTAGGTGTGTGTTCCGTAAATTATTGTGCGTACTAACCAAGAGAATTTCCACAAATCCTATTGTCCTACCTGCCCATTTCACTGGGACCAATTTGGATCTACAGGTAATTAAGGTCTACCCTTTCGAATAGCCCGGACCAACGCATTAACACTCCATGAACACACATAATCCTCAAACTAGAACATATCCCCCTTGTTTTCCCTAGCTGCCACTTTAGGGTTCGCAGGTTCGACATAATAGCAGGTAATACACATTGCAGATAGATACCAAACTCAAATATATGATGTAGCAATGTAAGTTCAGTACTGAAATCATGCCACTTGGGCCCTAGTAACAAGCATTAAGCCTAGCAATAGTGCATCAACATAAGACATAAGAATTCTCAAGACAAACCCCTAGATCCCGCATACCTGGTAGCAATTACATGATCAATCTCATCCAAAACCCCTCACACCTCACATGCTTACAGCAACTACTCACACATGGAGGGGGTGATGGAGCTCATGGTTGATGGAGATGATGGTGGTGATGATGATTGATGAGGGGATAGTAACCCGGTATGCCAACTCCCAGGTGTAATCCGGCCCAAACGGCGGATGGACCAAATCCGGCTAAGAACAAAGAAGCTTCAGAAAGGCCCAGGGCTTGTAAGGATCGTAACCCGGATTGTGGGTTATGGTAAGGAAAGTTAGGTTTGTATATAGAGTTCGAGTAGGACTCAAGGAGCGCTTTGTATGACAAGCCAAAGGGGGTATGAGTACTATATAAACCAACCCCTAGGCTTCGCCTGAGAGAGATTCAAGTCATAACTGTAACACCTATTATCGAGTATCCAGTATAATCATATCGAGATCCGGCGAGTTGTTTTCCGGCTCTTAGATTGCTTTCCGCCATGTCTTCCTTCGAGCTAAACCCTCTCCCAAATACCTGTGTCGACTTGCCCCTAGATCAGTTACCCCCGGTAACATCTGCCGTGATTATCCCACGACAGTTGGCGCCCACCGTGGGGCCTGCGTCCAAAGGTGTTTACATCACGGGAGAAGCTCGGAAGAGTATGGAGAACTTTGTCGTCGGCGAGATCTACTCCAATGACGAAGGAGAGCAGATAGTGGACAATTCCGGGTGGGAGTTGGAGCCGGATCACTTCGAATCCGGATCCATGGTGTCAATCGGCCAAATCAATATCTTCATCGGCATGGTACGTACGCTCAATTTGAAAGGACAATATCATGTGCATGTTACAGGGACTTCCAGCAGGGACAAAGGGGCGTTGAAGCAAACAGTGGATCCAGCCTCCTCGGCCACTTCGGGATCCTTGAGATGGGCGGAGCAAGAGGTAACATGGAGCAGAAGGGATCACCCGGAAGGAATAAAGCACCCCGGAACCTTGGCATTAGTGGTGGCACCCCAGGTCAATGGTTACGAGCTGAAGAAAGTCTTGATGGATGGAGGGAGTAGTATCAACATCCTATATTGGGAAACCTTCTTGCGCATGAACCTCAAGGAGTCCCAGCTACAAAAAAGTTCGACGGTGTTCCATGGAATCGTGCCGGGTCATTCGGCACGCCCCGAAGGAAAAATTGCGTTGGAAGTAGCCTTTGGAGAATCGGTAGATAACTATCGGGTGGAGTGGCTCACGTTCGAGGTAGTCAAGCTGCACAGTCCCTACCACGCTCTGTTCGGAAGGCCGGCTTATGCTAAGTTCATGGCTAGGCCGTGCTACGTGTATCTGCAATTAAAGATTCCGGGCCCCAAGCAGACCATCACTATCCATGGAAACCGGGATATAGCAGCCGAGTGCGATGAGGGAGATTCAGTAATGGCCGAACAAGCCTGCAGGAAGGAAGAGCTTCAGTATTACCGGTCGCAGGTGGATCCGGATGATGGTACAGCGTTGAGAAGGCCAGATGCTGAAGACGAAAGAGCGAAGTTCAAGGCAGCTCAAGATACCAAGAAAGTAGATTTTGTGAAGGGAGATCCCACCAAGCAATTCACTATAGGGTCCAATCTAGATGATGCGCAAGAAAAGGCTCTGGTGGAATTCATCCGTTCAAATGCGGATGTGTTTGCTTGGACACCCAGCGACATGCCGGGTATTCCCACTGAGTTGGCAGAGCACAGTTTGCACGTGGATCCCAAGGCCAGGCCTGTGAAGCAAGGTATGAGAAAGATGAATGAGGAAAGGAGAAGAGCTATAGGTGAGGAAATCGCGCGACTATTAACCGCAGGCTTTATCATGGAAGTATTTCACCCCGACTGGTTAGCAAACCCGGTTCTTGTGATGAAAAAGACAAATGAATGGAGGATGTGTATCGATTTCACGAGCCTCAACAAGCATTGCCCAAAGGATCCGTTCGCACTACCAAGGATAGACCAAATCATAGACGCGGTAGCCGGAAGCGACTTGCTGTGTTTCCTGGACGCATATTCGGGGTACCACCAGATTAAACTCAAAAGGGAGGATTGGGAGAAAACGTCATTCATAACCCCTTTTGGGGCCTTCTGCTACAAAACCATGACGTTTGGATTGAAAAATGCGGGCGCAACTTACCAACGATGTATTCAGAAGTGCTTCGAGGACCAAATTGGGCGCAACGTGCACGCGTATGTGGATGACGTGGTTATTAAGACCCGGAAGGCAGAAACGTTCATTGATGATTTGAAGGAGACATTTAAAAACTTGAGAAGGTACCAGATGAAGCTTAACCCAACGAAGTGCGTATTTGGAGTCCCGGCGGGGAAGTTACTCGGCTTTATAGTCTCCGAGAGAGGAATCGAGGCAAACCCGGACAAAATCAAGGCCATCCAAAGTTTGAAGAAACCGGAAAATTTGAAGCATGTTCAAAAGCTCACGGGCTGCGTAGCAGCCTTGAGCCGGTTCATATCCAGGCTTGGAGAAAAGGCAATACCCTTGTATCGGCTTTTGCGGAAGTCAGATAAGTTCGTGTGGGATCAGGAGGCAGATGAGGCGTTTGAAGCGCTAAAAAAGCAATTGTCGGAAGCACCAGTACTAGCAGCCCCGGGTCCTAAAGAACCTATGTTATTATACGTGGCCGCTGGTCCCCGGGCCGTCAGCGCGGTAGTTGTCGTAGAACGCAAGGAGGATGGGAAGGGATACCCGGTCCAAAGGCCGGTTTATTATGTCAGCGAGGTGTTATCGGAAGCAAAGCAGCGTTATCCACATTGGCAAAAGTTGGTGTTTGGGGTCTTTATGGCCAGCCGGAAGTTGAAGCCATATTTCCAAGAACATCCCATAACAGTGGTTAGTTCAATACCAATGTCGGATATCATCAGAAACTCGGATGCAACGGGAAGAATAGCCAAATGGGCAATAGAGATGGGAGATTATCATATCAGCTACGAGCCCAGATCAGCAATCAAGTCACAGGCTTTGGTCGATTTTGTTAACGACTGGACACACACTGGAATGGCTACTATAGTCCCAAATTCCGAGTCATGGACCATGCACTTCGATGGATCAAAGCAGTACGAAGGGTCAGGAGCTGGAGTGGTGCTGACGTCGCCAAAGGGGGACAAACTAAGTTACGTGCTACAGATTCACTTCGATTGTTCAAATAACGTGGCCGAGTATGAGGCCCTACTGCACGGCTTGAAGATAGCCAAGGAGATGAACATCAGAAGGATACGATGCTTTGGGGATTCGGATCTTGTGGTGCAGCAGGTATCAGGAACCTGGGATAGGAAGGACGCCACTATGGCAGCGTATCGCAGAGAGGTTGATAGGGTTGCCGGGTGTTTCTCCGGGTATGAAGTAGAGCACATAGACAGAAGAAAAAATGAGGCAGCGGATGCACTCGCCAGACTCGGCTCGCGTAGAGAGCCGGTTCCACCTAATGTTTTCCTGGATGAGCTATGGCGACCGTCAGTTAAATCCGAGTCTGAGGAAGAACTAGCAAATCGAGACCCGGATGAGGAGTTTGTGGCTACAATACGTACTGTTCCCGAGTGGACAGAGCCATATCTGGCCTATCTATCACGGGGCGAATTGCCAGAGCAGGAAGTATTAGCAAGACAAATCTTGAGGCGGGCAAAAGGATATACTATTATCAATGGGGAGCTGTACAAGAGAAGCGCGACAGGAGTCTTTCTGCGCTGCGTGACACCGGAAGAAGGCCGACAAATCCTTAAGGAGATCCACGAAGGTGATTGTGGGCATCATGCGTCCACAAGATCCCTTGTGGCTAAGGCCTATCGGCATGGGTTCTTCTGGCTCACGGCCTTAACAGACGCGGAGCGGATAGTGGCAAGATGCGATGGATGTCAAAGGTACGCTCGCCAAACTCATGTGCCGGCTATGGAGTTACGGACAATACCACTAACCTGGCCATTCGCTGTTTGGGGTATGGACATGGTTGGCCCTTTCCATATGTCACCATGCAAGAAGACACATCTTTTAGTGGCTGTCGATAAGTTTACCAAGTGGGTGGAGGTTATGCCGGTTACCAATTGTGAAGCGGCCACAGCAGTCAAATTCCTGAAAAGAATCATATACCGGTTTGGATATCCCCACAGTATAATCACTGACAACGGAACCAACATGTCCCTTGGAGAGATGGAAAAATTTTGTGGCAACAATGGAATCAGGCTTGATGTGGCATCAGTGGCACATCCGCAAGCCAACGGGCAAGTGGAGAGGGCGAACCAAGAGCTACTTAGAGGATTGAAACCGCGGCTAAGGGTCCCTTGTATCAGGGCCGCTGGAGCGTGGGTTGAAGAACTCCCTTCCGTGGTCTGGGGTATCAATACTACACCTAACCGGTCCACCCAGATGACGCCTTTCTTCATGGTTTACGGCGCAGAAGCAGTATTACCAAGCGACATCATTCATGATTCACCAAGAGTGACAGCCTACGTCGAAGTGGAGAACGAGAAGAACCGGCAAGACGCCGTGGACATGTTAGAAGAACAAAGGGAGCAAGCCTTAGAAAGGTCAGCCATATATCAGCAGGATTTGCGAAGATATCATAGCCGGCGGGTAAAAAGCCGGGTCTTCCAGGAGGGAGACTTGGTCCTGCGCTTGGTTCAAACAAACGAGGGAAAACACAAGCTATCGCCGCCATGGGAAGGACCTTTTCATCATAAGCCGGAGTCTACATAATGGGTCATATTACTTGATAGATGCAAGAGAAGAATCGGCCACAGTCAACGACACTGCTCATACTACTGCACCTATGCAAGAAAGAGATAGACCATGGAACGTGGCTCAGCTACGTCCATACTATACTTAGCAGAAAATGATGTAACAGGCAGCAGGTTTCAGACGCACTCTTTTCCTATCCAGGGCACCCTTGGGGACTGGATGGGTTTTTAATGAGGCGGCCTGCTGGCCTAATTTTCTCATATCAAATAAAAAGGGGATTATCGAGAAAAGAGACAATTGTCATTTATACGGCGCAAAATATTTAGGTCTTGAGGGCTAGTTGCTCCTACAAGCACAGCTGCAAACTCAAAAAAGACCCGGCCTTGATGCCAATGAGTTATAGGGGCCGGCAACTCGAAAAAACGAGTGCGGCTACAATCTTATAACCGGACAAAGAAGTCCAAAATTCTCGTCTATTCTTACTTAAGCTCGATGTGACTCGCAACAAAGTGGCATGATCTGTTCGCCTACGATTACTATCAGTCATGAGACCCAAAAGGGACTTGTTTGACCCAGTTTTCGTATTGATGTAACAACATGGTATCCACGCGAAAGCCGGCTTATAGTACAAGATAGTCGAAAGGGTCATCTAAACCATAGGTTATGCAGAGTATAAGGCTTACAGCCGGAAACTCAACGATTATCAAGCATAACTTCAAACCTCATAAAAGCTGTCCTGAAGTTTTGGGCATCCAGCGATGGGCGATTCGTTTCCTTGAAAAGAAACAATCATGTGTCCTAGACGCGGAAACCCGGGCTGGGGACTTATGAGCTCTAATGAGGAAACAACATCATCCAGCCGATTAAATTACAACGAGCCACGCATCCGGGTCTCAGACGAAACCCGGAGGACGGGCTTTGCTAAGAAAAAAGAAGTATAAGTTATCGAGAATAAAGCAAGTGGATATCAAGAATAAGAAAACGCAAAGATACATTCATCAAAAGCCCAAAGGGGCGCAAAGTGCATCGGGAGTTTAACTCAAAGTATTACAATATCATAAAAGTATCAAAAGAGCACAGGCGCTCTGCTTAAACGAATAGTAAAGCTGTTGTAAACGACGCTTCGCCGATTGACGCATGTGGAATGATAAGCGTTACTTCAAGCTGCAGGATCCACCTTGGCCTTGCCCTTGGTGCCACTTGGATCAGTAGTAGTCTCGGGCTGCGCAGCAGAAGTTCCAGGAGCAGAGTCGACCTCGGCCTTCTTGGCGGCTTCTTCCTTTAACTTGATCGCTTCCTCCCTCCAACGGACAAGCATATCGAACGGCTGGGGGCGGTCAGCCTTGACAACCTTGTCATTAGCATCATAAGCCGGAAGAATCACATCAATTTCTAAGGCATCAGCGATAACACTAGCCGGATGACGGACTTCTTTCTGAATAGCCTTGAAGTCCTTTGGCAAAAACTTGGACCCATCCAAGTTGAACTCTGGGAATCCGCTCATAAGCTTGGACAGCTCTAGCTTGGGAGCGTAGGCCTTAGCTAACGCGAGTCCCCGGGTTACCCCAAAGCGGCAGGAGGACCGTTTCCAATGCCAAATCCATTCGGGGATGGTAGAGCAGCTTTCTAGTAACTTCTTCATGTTATCTGGCCTGATACCCGGCAGACGTAACTCGTCAAGTATCCAACTGACTCCGCTGCAAAGTTGGCGAAGAGTATTCTTGATGGTTTTAAGCTTGGCAGCATCATCTCCTTCGGGGGCAGCGTCATGTGGCCCTGCTAAAAAAGGCAAAAGAAGCAAAGATAGTAGGCAAACAAGTGCAGTTGTTCAAATCAAAGTAATCCGAGTCACAAAAGGTGAAATTCAAAAATCTTACCAGTTGCGGTACGATAAACACCATCAATTTGAGCAGAAAGAGTTGTCAGTTTGCCTTTTGCCTTACGAGCTCTCTTCTTGTACTTTTTCGTCATCTTCTGGCACCTGTGAGCCTCAGTATCAGCAGCTTCACGAAGGGCCGCTTCTTTTTCAGCAAGCTTGGTGGATTTGGCCAGTTTCTTCTCCAACTGTGAAACATAGTCCTGTAGGGAAGCATGAAGAAGGGTCAGCCAGAAACATTATGCAAAGTTCCAAGCAAGCTACCTAGTAATTTACTCGGAACTTGGGGACTATATATGGAATCAATTGGTGTTAGTCGGGATTACCTCGTGCTTGAGTATTAAGGCATCTAGTAAGTTTTCTTCGTCACCCTTCAAGGTATGAAGGGCATCTAGCATCTGAGCAAAGGTCATGTCTTCAGGACGAAGTTGAGAAGGGCCGGAGGATTGGCCCTCTTGTGGAGGAGCTGTTCCGGGTCTGGGGGTCGAAACCCGGGTCGTTTGAACGTCCGGGTTAGGAGAGCCCGGCTTGGTCTCCAAGATGATGTCTTCGTCCACTTCTTCAGAGGGCTGGGGTGATGCAGTTTTCGGTGGAATTGGGTCCTTGAAAGGGTCTTCTTCTTTTCCGTCCTCGGCCTCGTCTTCAATCTCAACGTCCATGTCATCACTCGGCTTCTCCTCTTCCTGTCCTTCCGGTTCAGGAATATCCTGGTCGCTCAGCGTAACTGTGGCGCTGAAGACAAGAAGGAGGACATGGATCGGTGGAAGGTACCGAAAAAGGAAAGGTAACAAGTACGAGAAAATGCAAATAAAGGTAGTTACCCGGTATTTACGGCGTAGTCCGGAGGAAGTTCGCCACTGGAAGCGGATGACGTTGGCAAGAGCACTGGCTGCGGGACGCGAAATTGCCCGGCAAGTGGATGAGTAGGAGACGGGTGACGCTGAGGAGATTGGGAAGGTTGAGCTGGAGGGGTACTGGCTCGATGAGTAGGTGAAGTGGGAACACCCGGGTTAAGGGGATCATCCCCCGGAGAATTCCGGGTCACCCTACGTTTAGTCGGAAGAGGATCCTTCAAGAAGGGTGAATGTGATAATCGCTCGTTAAGTTCATGCATAGCAGCAAAGGAGTAAGGCGCACGAGACACAGAAGAGAAGGGAACCTTTTCAACTACCCCTCTAGCCTTCCTTTTGTTTCCAACTGGAGGCTCCCGGTCAGACTCGGTGGCTTCCGGGTCATTTTCTTCTTCCTCCTCGTTATCCCCCGACCCTGAAAGCCGAGTAAGTATCAGATAAGGGAAACAGCACAGATAAAAGGCAGGTATAAAGGTTATGGAGGAATACCCTCATCATCATCCACAGACTCGACCTCTTCTTCGGGGTCTTGAGAAGGAGGAGAGTTTTCGACTTTCCAGAAGGGATCGTCAGCCTGTAAACAGGTAAATACAAATGATGGTTAAAGGCTGTAGCGGACGAAAGTACTGAAATAAGAAAAAGGGGGGCAGGACTCACCGCTGGGGCGGGATTCTCCCGAGTAAACGGGGGTAACCCGGCGGTGTTCTTTATGACGTCCAATCTCTCCACCAAGAAGCCCTTGATGGTCTTGATGGTGTTACCGGCAGGGAAGTTTTTGGTGGAGTAGCGGAGGGAGTCTGTGATATGGCCCGAGTATTCGTGCAGCAGTTTTGAACGAATGGAGTTGGGTTGAACCCGGAACTCCACCCAGGTCTTTACTAAATTGAGCCCGAGAAGGCCATGGGCTGAGAAAGCTGCTAATTTGGCCAGAAGGGGCTGAATCGCTTCCCTATCAGGATCAGGCGCAAAAGCATTGAAAGACGCGGAGGGTTCGAGGGGGGTCTCCGAGTAACCCGGCAATTTCCTCTCGCCATCCGGAGAGGTATCATGGCAATAGAAGAAGGATAGCTGCCAATTTTTGGCATGGGAGTTCAGATTAAGGGCTGGCATCAGCGAGTGCTTGCGGCGTTGGATAGATACCCCGCCGCAAGTAAGGATTGCTCCGTCATCGCTCTCGCGGCACGGTTCACAGTAAAATAACTCGGTAAAAAGAGCTAGGCTTGGTTGAATGCACAGGTAAGACTCGGACAAGACTATGAAGTGAGTGATGTTCAGCATAGAGTTAGGCCCTATGTCGAACACCCGGAGGCCGTAGTGGCTTAGGATTTCTCGGAAGAAGGGGTGACCCGGAGGACGGAACCCCCGGATCACGTGCTCGGTAAAGCAGATTACCTCATTCCCGGTAGGAGTGGGACGGGTCTCATCGCCAGGAGCCTTCCAGTGTATTTCCTTTTGGGAAGGAAGGATTCCTAGCTCGGCCATCCCATCCAGTTTGGCCTTCGTTGTTGAAGACCGGCCCCAGTCGGCAGAAGCGGTTTGGGAGGTCTTTGCAGGAGCCGGGTGTTTTCCCTGTCTTTTAGGAGCCATGGAGCTGACCTGCAAGGGACAAGAAATGTGTGGGGTAAAATTCGGAACATCGACTCATTTGAATCTGGAGACATTAAGACGCTGAAGGCTAAAACAAGACCCGGGTAATGCGCTACGAAGCTAAGTGCTGAAGATTTTCCGGGTGTCGGATGAAGTTGAGTAAATTGTTAATTACTTACGTATTGAGGTGGGTTGGGTGAACATGGATGGTTGCCCATACCTTACTGAGGAGGGATTAACTGGAAAAGAAGGATTATCCGGGTGTTAATGCGGCAGGCGGAGAAAACAAGGCGGAACGGATCTAGAATCGAAGGACTTGCAAGTAATCTTATATGAAGTTTAATGGTTAATAAGGGCGCGGAAATGAGTGGTGATTGCGTATCAGGTGCTTGAAGAAGCTAAGGACTATCGAAGCGGACTAATTTGATGGTTCCCTAAAATTGATTTGCGGGTTGACTCAGATCCAATCTTGGTCAAATTGATGAAATTGCCGGTTTCAGTTGGATGGTTGAGAGGGGCTTACCGAAGGAGTTGAGGTCCGAACTGAGGCCGGTGCGCGGCGCGGCTTGAGTGTCTCACCACAGTCCTTGATGAAAGAAGCAAGAGCGTGGCGGCGGGGCTCGATGGCGGCGCTGGAGAGCTCGAGGTCGGGTGCGGCCGGAGGTGGCCTTATCTCTGGAAGCGCGCGTGAGCCCGGCGGCCGGAACTGTGAGGGAGCGAGGAGAAAGAAATGACGAAACGAGGTGAATGGTTTAGGGTTACCCTCTGCTGATATTTATAAGGGAGGTGGTGAGCTCACCCGCGGCCAGAAAGCCGGAAGTTGCGGAACAGTAATTATCCGCGCGGATTTGGCGTTGTGGGCGTTCGGAGCAAGGGTTCAAATATGGAAAGGCCCATTAGGCGTTCGAGGAAGGATCGAGCTATCGGGATAGCGAGCGCCTCAAGAATGAATCCACGAAGCCCGCGCTATCCTGGGGACTACTGATGAGGGGATAGTAACCCGGTATGCCAACTCCCAGGTGTAATCCGGCCCAAACGGCGGATGGACCAAATCCGGCTAAGAACAAAGAAGCTTCAGAAAGGCCCAGGGCTTGTAAGGATCGTAACCCGGATTGTGGGTTATGGTAAGGAAAGTTAGGTTTGTATATAGAGTTCGAGTAGGACTCAAGGAGCGCTTTGTATGACAAGCCAAAGGGGGTATGAGTACTATATAAACCAACCCCTAGGCTTCGCCTGAGAGAGATTCAAGTCATAACTGTAACACCTATTATCGAGTATCCAGTATAATCATATCGAGATCCGGCGAGTTGTTTTCCGGCTCTTAGATTGCTTTCCGCCATGTCTTCCTTCGAGCTAAACCCTCTCCCAAATACCTGTGTCGACTTGCCCCTAGATCAGTTACCCCCGGTAACATCTGCCGTGATTATCCCACGACAATGATGGTGACGAAGCCCCTCGAATTCCACCTCCGGGGGTGAAATCCCGGATCAATCTGACTCCGAAATCGAAGATCGTGGTGGCGGCGGCGCTCCGTTTCGCGAACAGCCCTCCCCTTCGAAACCCGTCAGTTTCTCGTATATATGGAGGGGTACGTCGAAGACCTAGCCGGAGTGGGCCATCTGGGCCCAAAAGGGGTGACTCCGCGCGGCCAAGGAATCTGGCCGCGTGTGGGACCCTCTTTTGGCCCTCGGGTGGCCCCCCGGCCCCATCTGGTGCTCATTCCCCTTCTTTTCCATAAAAAGTTACGTGGTTTTTGTCCCCTGTGAAAAGTCCTGCGAAAATAGACGGAAAGAAGACTTTTGCTAAAAACAGCGTCAGATTCTGCAGATTTATTAAATTATGGGGGGACTCCGGAGAGAAATACGATGCAAAGTTCTTGGAAAAGTAGATGCATTTTGGGTGCATCAACTCCCCCAACTTAGCTCATTGTTTGTCCTCGAACAACTCAAACGCAGTGCAGAAGCGATAAAAACTTTGGCAAGAACTTTGCATAGCATATGCATCATCAATTAATACTAGCAAATACTCAAGACATGATTCCTGTAACAAGTAGCAAAATACTAGCAAGTGTGCATCCACTCAGTGTTGAAGCATATATACTTGTTGCAATAGAAATAACATGAAGTGTTAATACTTGAATGAGTTTGCTCAATTGTAGACATAAACAAAGGCTTGTGCATCGCTGATGATTGAATCATATCAAGATTTTTGAGATCTCTGATTCTTTCATATGTTGACAAGTAAAATCATTGTGCTTACTACCTTGCTCTCAGTTTTGCTAAAGCATTAATTTTTCATTTTGATTCTTATGCTTGACAAACTACAAGTTGAAAGCCTCATGCCCCTTAAAAGCGAAGTCCCGCACCATGATTACTCAACTCTAGATTCCTAATAAGCCTTGTACAATCATTGTAAGTATTAATGACATCATAGAGAGCAGCAATTGGGGTACCTCTTGCCCCATGACATGGAAACCAGCCCATGTCAAAATGGCAAGAGAAACACATGGAATGGACTCATTATCCTTTTTTATTTCATTCACTATATGCATAGCTTCTTATTTTATTATAGGATATGTTGCGGAGTCCATTCTAGCTATAAGTAAATTTCCACCATGATATCGCATGGCTTGGGTTAGCGGCCCAATGCGTCTCTCTAATCATATATACTTACTCATCAAGACTTACTATTCCTCTACCTCATTTCGGCATGACAGGCATCCACAGTTAAAAGAACATGATATCAACTTGAATATAGAATTCTTAGTGCAGCGTTGAAAGTTTTCCATGTGATACACATTTAGACTAACCCCCAACCATAAGTTCGTCAAGCATAAGACTCCACTTTTATCATTCATGAAATTTTCTGTTTTAATTCTTTCCTTGGTTGGCAAGTTCAGTAAGCACAATGGGATGCGTAAACCTTTGCTTAAGGCTACAATTATTCAATCCATCAGCCAAGTAATGACACTAAACAATATTTCAGTTGCATCAGAATATATTCTACTAAACCACAGAGAAGATAAACAATGGCTATTATGTCACTAAGTGTTAAGGGAATCATAAGTTGTGCACTTGCTGTTATTAAAAAGCATATATAAGCACGGCAAAGGTGTCATACCTTTCATCCCTTCAAGCACATTATCATATCATTGTTGTTCTCCTCTCCCCACTTGAACTGCTCAATAAAAACTCAAATCTTGCTATAAAAAGTTACTGCATTCAGCAATTTGTTTACCTACCTAAACACCTCAAAAGTTTCTCATGTTTTACAGAGGTGAAGGCCATAAAAATTTGCAGTAGTGATTAAATTTTCAGCTCAAACGGAGTCACAAGTAAAGATTAAAGCATATAACAGTGAACATATTTCAGCAATTCCTACAGCTCCGTATTTATACTAAACTCAAGAAAACAAAAATCTTTTTGTGGTTTTTGATTTTTAGAAACATAATGTAAATAACCAGAAGTAAACTAGCTAACAAATAACAAAAATATTTTTGTGTTTTTCAGATTTAAAGAACATAAAACAACAAATAACATGCAAGTGATATAACACAACGAATGAGGAGGGAGAGAAATACTCCCCCAAGCTTGTGATCAAGCTAGTATCCTGGGTGGTAATCATGTCCACCACTCGACGAACCTCCCTGGAAGAAGGATGGATCTTGCCATGCATGTGCTCCAAGGTGTGGTTCAGGGAAGCCCCAGGGATATGCCATAGGCGCCTGGTATTGGGGCTCCTCCTGTTGTTGCTCTTCTTGTTGTGGCTCTTCTTGCACAGTCCACTTTGTCTCCCTGTCAAACAAGTCAGCACAAGGGAGCCTAACAGACACAATGTGCCCATTAGAATCCTTATAACAATATGAAAAATATTCTTTCTCAGCCCTGCTCATATCCATGCGAAAAAGTAAACCAAAATCCAGCAGTCGAGACTCATTTACCATGGTACCCAAGTTATCATTAAAACCTCGTTCTGCCATAATGTATTCATGGATTAAAGTGTCAATGGCACCAATCATATAAAGGAGTTTTATCCGTGCCATTCCTACTCACAGCTAAATGCAAAGTTCTAGCAAGTATGGTTCCCAGGTTATATATAGGTGTTGTATTTTCCATTGCACATTTTAATAAATAGATCATAGGACCAGTGCAAGCAGAAGTGTTATCCCTAGCAAGGAATCCTATAGCAAGAAACAATGCAAAATATCTAAGGCCCGGGTGTTGGATGCATGTGAGCTTGCCTCTATTCATTCTTTCAGGAATATTTTTAGCAATGCTACGCCAGAATGTGACAAGTTCTTCTCTAGAATCAGCATATGTTTCATCCCATAACCCCGTAGTTGTTACACGTATAGCCTTACAGAATTCCTCTAATGACATGACTAAACGCTGCCCCCTCATTGTAAATTTAATGACAAAAGTAGCTGGAGGAGGGTTCTTAGACTTACTTTTCCGGTGCACCACCGGTCCCTCAAACCTGAATGTAGAGAGGAATTCCCTCGACAGTTCCACATATGTGTTGCGTGGATGGCATGAGAACTCAAGCAGCCCCGTAGTTGCAGCAAAGGCTTGGAAATCTTCAGCAATCCCCCAATGTTCAAGAACTTTGGGGTCTTGCCATCTTTTGGTATGGACACGTAGATTTTCACCTGCAAAAACCAATTCATCCTCCCATAACTGATTATCATCATGATTGTTGGACACCCTTGATTCTCTTCTCCTTGTCCTTGAGGACATCCCAAGCAATGCCTTTCCCTTGTTCAGCATGTTACCTTGCTGTACCAAAATAAAATTCAACAAAAATTAAATTGTATCAGTCTAAAACATTGCTAAGGCATCCATAACTAGTCCTCTAATCAATATCATGCATCCATATCAACTAAAAAACTTAAATTCATGGAGTTCTTAGACATAATAGGTGACACCTAGTGCAGCAAAATACTTCATACACAAAGCATGGGAGCAAAAAGTAATTGGCTGAGTGAAGGAGTTACATACCAAGGAGTGATTCCATCAAACAGATTTGAAAAATCCGCCTGAAATGTGGAGATCGAGGATTGGCGGAGAAACAGAGCACGTGAAAAATGGAGGAGATGAACTGGGGTTGGTTTTCGGTCGAAAGGGAGAAAATGAGCATTGGATGGGCCCCAGCATCCACTTGTGGCCAAAAATGGGGTATCCCACGCGGCCAAGGAATCTGGTCGTGTGGAGGTACCTATTTTGGCCCCTCGTGGCCTGCCGGTGCTCCCCCACTGGCTGCTGGTCCCTTCGGGCAAAAAACTGACCCCCTAATTTTTCTGGAATTTTACGTGAAACTTTTCTACAGAGAATTTCTAAAACTTCATATTCTGTGATTTCTGATTCTAAATTTTTTAATACTATGTCTATGTCTCACAATTTTAAAGCAAATAGCATAAAAAAAATGCAATTTAAATGTTTGTGAATCATGCCTTTATCATTTCCACATTAGTAATGAGGTTGATCAGGTCTCATTAGCAACATGTAAAGAATATAGCTCATGATTCTTATTATTACTTATTATAAAACAATAAATCAAGTTACCTCATATTTGATTGGAATGGTCCCAATCATCAATATTTCATACCTTGGTGCTGGAGGTGGTATAGGTATTTCAATGCTACCAATCTTAATGGAATTTATTTGTATAGCATTCACACTTGTGCTCATACTTGTAACATGTTTCTTCTTGGGAAAATAAATAGTGTGCTCTTTGCCTTTAACATTAAATGTCACTTTGCTCTCAGTGCAATTTATCACAGCTCCTGCAGTATTCAAAAAAGGTCTACCAAGAATAATAGATAGATTATCATCTTCAGGCATTTCTAATATAACAAAATTAGTAGGTATCAACTCATTAGCAATAGAGACGGGAACATCCTCACATATTCCTATAGGTACAACAGTTGTTTTATTAGCCATTTGTAAAGATATTTCTGTTGGAACTAGTTTGTTCAAATTAAGCTTCTTATATAGTGAGAAAGGCATAACACTAACACCAGCTCCTAAATCACATAATGCATATTTCACATAGGCTTCTTTAATTTTGCAAGGAATAGTAGGAATACCAGGATCTCCACGTTTTCAGGCAATTTTCCTTTAAATGAACAATCAGCAAGCATAGCAGTAATAGCATCAGTAGGTATCTTTCTTTTATTAGTAACAATATCTTTCATGTATTTTGAATATGGATGATTCTTAATAGCATCAATAAGTGGAATCTCTAATTTCATATTCATATCATAAAATTGCCCATACCTCTCTTCATCTTTTGTTTTTGATACCTCTTGGGGATATGGAATGGGTCTTTGTACCCATGGATCCCTTTCTTTACCTTTATCTTTATCTTTATTTGGTTTCTTCTTCTTCTTGGTCTTCTCAATAGGAGGCTGAGGATCCTCCTTACCAGCAGCTTCTTCATTATTATCATCATGTTGTTCAATATCAGGTGGAGATGATTCTTCTTCTTCATTATTATCATCCTCAGTTTCAGCATCAGAAATAGAAATATCCTTGTCTTGCTCATTGGAGTCATCATCATGCTCATTTTCATTGGGAGATTTTCCTGCAAAAGATTTATCTTTAAGAGCAACTTGCTCTTTTCTTTTAGGATGATCATCAGGATAATCAGGATCCTGGGTTCTTGCACCTCCCCTTCTATTAACTCCACATAATTGTTTTTGTTTATTCAGATTTTCATACAATTGATTTTGTAAAGAAATCATTTGCTCAACTTGATTGTTCATCATTTCACAATGTTTAACAATTCTTTTAACTTCCTCTACACTAGCATTTAAATTTTCACGGAGGAAATTAATTTTATGATGGTTTTCCATGATAGTCATTCTAATTTTACGCTCCTCGGGATTATCATGATAAGCAAAATTGTTAACATAAGAGACATCAACAGGAGGTGTTACCTCCTCATTACCTTCCATAGGGAGTATAGAGTTCACTTGAATTGGAAAGCATGGTTCATCAGTAGGAAGTTTAATACCCATTTCAGATAATTCCGTGAGATGAGAGGTTTTAATTCCCTTCTCTTTAATATCCTTGGAAGCTTCAGCCATTGTTTCTTGGTTCAATTCGAGTATACCTCCTTTCTTCTCTGGGAGTGTCTCATTTTTATCTATCTCCTCAATGTTCCAATCAGCTTCATTCTCGAGAATAGACTCCAGTAATTCAATTGCTTCATCAACACTTATGTCCCTAAAGATATTCCCTGCAATACTATCAAGGTAGTCTCTTGTTTCCCCCATTAGTCCATTATAGAATATATCAAGCAATTCATGAGTTTTAAAACCATGACCAGGACATTTCTTACACATTTTACCAAATCTCCCCCAAGCTTGGGGTAGACTCTCTTTCTTATCTTGTTTAAAATTGCCAATTTCAACAGTTAATGCATGTATCCTTTCAGCAGGAAAATATTTACTGAAAAACAATTGCAAGCATTCTTTATTACTAGTAATACATGCAGGTCCTAAACTATTATACCAAACTCTAGCATCTTCATCCAAAGAAAAAGGAAACAATTTTAAGAATAAATAATGTTGACGGATTTCATCATTTCCAAATGTAGTAGATAAAGCATGCAATTCAGCAATATGATCAAGAGGAGACTCCTCATCCTTTCCACAGAATCTAGACTTCTCAACTATCTCAATTATCTCCGGATTAACATTGAATTCATAATCTTTATATCTAACTCTAATAGCTGGGCCACACAAATTCCTAGTAGCAGCAAAACAGTTTCCAAGAGATTCATCGTCATAAATAGAGAGTTTATCAAGTTTTGTATAATCAGGTGATATAAAGGCCTCAATAAATGCTTCTTCTTCTTCAGAAGAGGCCCCATATTCATACTCTCTACGAGTCTCATTTCTTTCTAGCTCAATTTCTACATTTTCATCTACAGAAGATTCAGGAATTTATGTTGTTTCAGGTGTTTCATTTGCCTCAGGTGTTTCAATAGTTTCAGGAATTTCATAAGCTAGTTCTTTGTCTACATTATCAAGTGTTTGATCATTAGATGTACTAGTAGACATTTTTGACAATGGTGATTTACCAGCTATTCCTTTCTTTTTCTTAGCAGCCACAGTAGAAACAATATTAGGTGAAAATTTTGGTCTACTAGGCAAATCATTACCAGAACGAGTAGTCGAAGGCATTACCTCCTTCGAAGTGTCCTTTCCCTTTCCCATTGTAGGGAACAAGAAAGTGCAGCAAGTAGACAATAACAAGTGGTCTTACCAATAAAGCTACGATCCCCGGCAACGGCGCCAGAAAACAGTCTTGATGGCTCCCAAGTGCAGGAGATCAATCGTAGTCTTCGATGGGAAGTATTACCCAAATTTGTAGTTCGACTCAGTGGGAACACAAGAATACCGGTGAGACTTTAGCAATTGGGACGTCACTCCCAACCACACCTGTGTATCAACAAACTTGCAGCAAGAGTGATGAGTGTAATAATGCAGTGAAAGTAAACAAACAGAAAGTAAATGGAGAGCAAGTGTTTTCCCAGTTTTCACCGGAAAAGAGTGAAAGTAAACCAGAGACTAAAACGCAGGCATGAGGTGACAGCGGGGTGTTGCACGGATAAGATTGATCATGTAATAATGTTTTGCTAGCAGCGGGGCCTTTCTCTATCTCAGTTTTATGTAGGTGTGTGTTCCGTAAATTATTGTGCGTACTAACCAAGAGAATTTGCACAAAGCCTATTGTCCTACCTGCCCATTTCACCGGAGCCAATTTGGAACTACAGGTAATTAAGGTCTACCCTTTCGAATAGCCCGGACCAACGCATTAACACTCCATGAACACACATAATCCTCAAACTAGAACATATCCCCCTTGTTTTCCCTAGCTGTCACTTTAGGGTTCGCAGGTTCAACATAATAGCAGGTAATACACATTTCAGATAGATACCAAACTCAAATATATGATGTAGCAATGTAAGTTCAGTACTGCAATCATGCCACTTGGGCCCTAGTAACAAGCATTAATCCTAGCAATAGTGCATCAACATAAGACATAACAATTCTCAAGACAAACCCCTAGATCCCGCATACCGGGTAGCAATTACATGATCAATCTCATCCAAAACCCCTCACACCTCACATGCCTACAGCAACTACTCACACATGGAGGGGGTGATGGAGCTCATGGTTGATGGAGATGATGGTGGTGATGATGATGGTGACGAAGCCCCTCGAATTCCACCTCCGGGGGTGAAATCCCGGATCAATCTGACTCCAAAATCGAAGATCGTGGTGGCGGCGGCGCTCCGTTTCGCGAACAGCCCTCTCCTTCGAAACCCGTCAGTTTCTCGTATATATGGAGGGGTACGTCGAAGACCTAGCCGGAGTGGGCCATCTGGGCCCAAAAGGGGTGACCCCACGCGGCCAAGGAATCTGGCCGCGTGTGGGGCCCTCTTTTGGCCCTCGGGTGGCCCCCCGGCCCCATCTGGTGCTCATTCCCCTTCTTTTCCATAAAAAGTTACGTGGTTTTTGTCCCCTGTGAAAAGTCCTGCGAAAATAGACGGAAAGAAGACTTTTGCTAAAAACAGCGTCAGATTCTGCAGATTTATTCAATTATGGGGGGACTCCGGAGAGAAATACGATGCAAAGTGCTTGGAAAAGTAGATGCATTTTGGGTGCATCACCTGACATTTATGTTTTGCCCCACACATAAGGGCAAGCGAGATACCACTTTATACGATCCTATTATGAATATTGCAATCTTACAAGTAGTTATGCTTCATGTTGTTTATTATTAATATGTTGTTATCTCTTCATGGTTTGCATATCTATTAAGTGACAGTATCTTGCATGTATGTTATCATGAGCATAATTAAGTATTTGATCATATAGTGAGTATATTTACATCATATGAAACAAATGTGTTCGTAAAAGTTTTTTATCACACTCAGTTGTCACTGAATTGCTTCAGGACAAGCAATAAGCTAAGCTTGTGGGTAGTTGATACGTCGAAAACGATCTCCTTTTCCGAACACTTTCTTATTGTTTTCCTGAAACCCTGTGTGTTTTGAATGCAACTAACATGGACTAACTTTGTTTTCAGCAGAATTACCTTGGTGTCTCGTTTTTGTGCAGAAAAATCAACTTTCGGGAAATTGCCCAAAAAAGACCCGATTGGTCTTAAAACACCGGAAGACCCCGGGAGCCAAAAGGGGGCCAGGAAAGGTTCCAGAGGGGGCACACCACCCCCTGGCGCGCCCCCCTAGGCCGCCGCGCCACCTGGTGGCGTGGGCCACCTAGAAACACCCTCGGGCTCCCCTTTCGACTATATATTTCCTTCAACCCTAAAACCCGAGGGGGTTTGATCGTATTACAGAAAGAAGTCCGTAGCGCCGCCGCCATCGCGAATCCTTTTTCGGGGTTTAGAAACTCCATTCTGGCACCCTTCCGGGACGGGGAATTGGAGGAGATCATCGCCATTGTCATCACCAACGCTTCTCCATCAACCATCCATGTTTCCCCCATCCATGTGTGAGTAATTCCCCCGCTGTAGGCTAAAGGGGATGGTACAGATTGGATGAGATTGTTCATGTAATAATGCCGTGATTGTTAGGGCATAGTGCCTAGTATCCACTATTAGTGCTATTGACATTGTTGCAACTTGTTATGCTTAATTCTTGCCACTTTGGGCCTGAGTGCCCTGATCTCAGATCTGAACATGTTATTGAATCACGATGATAATTATTGTTTCTTGCTCATACCTGCAAGTTGTTTACACATATCGTTGTCCGAAATCCGAGGCCCCGAAGTGACAGAAATTGGGACAACCGGAGGGGATGGCTGTGATGTGAGGATCACATGTGTTCACGGAGTGTTCATGCTTTGTTCCGGTGGTCTATTAAAAGGAACACCTTAATTACCAGTAGTTCCCTTGAGGTCCCGCTGAAAACGGGATGGTAGGACAAAAGATGTTGTGCAAGTTTTCATTGTGAGCATTTACGACTATTTACGGAGCACATGCCTATGGTTACTTAGTTCTTGGATGCTTTATCCTATTTATCTGCAATGCCCATGTCTTGATTATTATATGAACTATCTTGTCCATGCAATGCCCGTTCATCTATCCTGATGCCTACAGTATTTAATCCCGATGTTTACTTCAAACACTTCTGCTGTTGTTTTCATTTCACTGTTCCTATTATAAAACTGTTACCACAGATAAACCACTGCGAACAAGTCCACTTTCAGGTGCAGGTGAATTGACAACTCACTTGTTAAGGCTCACAAATATTCTTTGGCTCCCCTTGTGTCGAATCAATAAATTTGGGTTTTACTTCCCTCGAAGACTGTTGCGATCCCCTATACTTGTGGGTCATCAAGGCTATTTTCTGGCGCTGTTGCCGGGGAGCATAGCTTTATTTGTGAGCTCACCGGAGAGTACTCTTAACTACTGCAAATCATTCATCATGGGTAAGACTCATGATGGAAAGGTTCCTATATTACCATCCACTACAAGAAGAGGTACAACTCTGAGCACCTATGTTGCTCTTGATTCACCGTCTGTTATGAGCAAGCTGCTTACACCACCACATACACATGCTACATGTGCTACTTCTGCTGAATCTGAAAATACTTCTGATACTTTTGATGATGCTTCTATTGTTCTTGATGAGAGTTGTTCTCCCGGTCCTTTCTTAGATGCTACTATTGTTAAAGCTAAAAATATTGCAAACACTGAAACTCCTGATAAAAATCCTGTTACTCCTGCTGTTTCACCTGAGCTTAGAGAGAATCCTAGTGATGATTTTGATGATTCATATATTGAACTTAATGATGATATTATTGATGAAATACATGCTATGAAGGATAAAGATGTTGTTATAAGTCTTATTGAAAGTCGTGTTGTTAAATATAAAGTATCTCCTGATGCTAAGTTTTCCACCTCTCCTATTAATATTAGGGATAAGGATTATGATTTATCTCTTGATTTATCTTATATATCTATTGTTGAGAAAGAACCTTTTTGTCGTACTTAAAATGAAAGTGCCATGAAATATATGAATGAGCTCTCCTCTTTGATTAGTTTATTCTCTGATGATCTTAATAAACGTAGCTACTTTGTTGCCAAAATATTCCCTTTCTCATTAAAAATATGAAGCTAAAACTTGGTTTAATAATTTGTCTCCGGGATCTATTCCAAGAAATGGAGTCTTTAGGCCCAAGGGTGGGCGGCCATTAACATGCTATAATTGTGGGATTCCAAATCACTTGGTCAAAGATTGTTAGTTTGAGCCAAGAAAAGAGAATGATGAGAAACTCATTCGTAAAGACCAAGCCAAGCCTCCTCCAAACAAGAAGTTTGCAAGAAGAGCACCAAAGTTCTTTATGTTCAAGAAGGCCCCGTCTTGGAGACATAAGATGAAGATGAAGTTGTAGGTGTGGCACTGATGATGACGTGATCACACGCTCATTGGGAGACCCCAAGCGAAGGTATGATGCAGTCTAGAGTAAGTTTTGCCCTAGTATAGAACCAGAGTTATCGAACTAGTAGGACTTCGTAGTCTTTAAGAAGGTTGCTTTGTCGACAGCGCCAGAAAAGTTTTGTTGACAAAGCGTGGAACCTGCACACAAGCACAAAATCTCTCTTGATCCAACTTTCTGGAAGGTTGTCAATCTTACGGTCTTGCTGAAAACAGGAGAATTAAACGTATACAATCTTGCATAGTAATACAAGTAAGAATGGAACATCAAGCAAACAATTATGGAAGTGCTTAAAAGAAGATTTGCAATATGAGGAAAATAGGACCGGGGGCCATAGGTTCACAAGTGGTGTCTCTCTAAAGAAAACAAACATGCTGGGTGAACAAAATACGGCTCAGAGACAAATCATGAACATATAACAACACTATTATGATGAGATAAAGTTCACGTGTTCTAACAGTGTAGGCATTAGGTCAAGGCATATGGACCTCTATACATCATGCATCCATATCTAAAAGTCCACCTCAGGAAATCTATGCAGCAAATCCCTTGGTATTAAGTTGCAGCAACGAAGTGATTGATATGTGTGCAATAGACAAATGCATTAAGATTAATAGGTAACATAAGCATTGGATCCCATCCGTAGACAAGAGTGATGACCCACAAGTATAGGGGTGTATCGTAATACTTTCGAGAAATAAGAGTGTCGAACCCAACGAGGGGCAGAAGGTGTTGACAAGCAGGTTGGATAGAGAATTCACTGTAAACACTAGCAAACAGGTTTTTGATTGTTTCGGTTATAGCAGATAAATAAAGTGCGAGTAAATAAATAACAGTAGTATTAATTGTAGCGAGTGGCCCAATCCTTTTGAGAGCAAAAGAGAAGCCGGTTGTTCTACTAATGATTACCAAACTTTCTCGAGGACACATGGGAATTTTTCAAGTGCTTTCGCTTCATATATTTGAAATATTTATTGGTTCGTTAAGTGTTGTGTGGGTAAACCTATGCTAATGCACCTCCCAACTAGGACTAATACATACTTGTGATTATAATCCTCGCAAGCATCCACAAATACAAGAAGTAATTAAGATAAATCTAACCAGAGCCTTAAAACTGTGGGACCCAACACTCCCTCATGCATCGGTTCCCTAACGGAGGTTTAGGTTTCTATCACTCCGGCAACCCCACAATTAGTAGACAAATACACAATGCATCCTCCTAGGCCCATAAAGGTGAAGTGTCATGTAGTCGACGTTCACATGACACCACTAGAAGAATAGTAGAACAACTTAAATACCAAACCGAGAGATATTACTTCAACATAACTTCACTACTAACATCATGACTTCTCCCATGTCCTCAAGAACTAAACGAACTACTCACGAGACATCATATGGATCATAATCAGAGGTGATATAATGGATAATAATATGTGGTCATAAAGTGTAAACACTGATAAATCTCACAAGCATGAACTACTAACAAGTAATCCACACAGGGAGAGAGATCTAGTGAAGAGCAACGATAAAGACCCCTAATTGTTACAGCGGAATGAAGGTGGACGGTGACAGTGATGGTGCTGGTGATGAGGATGTTGATGATGAAGATGATCTCGATGAAGCCCGGAGTGATGACGCTGACGATGGCGACCATTTCCCCTCTCCGGGGAGGAATTTCCCCGGAAGATTCTCCCTGCCGGAGAGCTTTTCTCTCTCTGGTGTTTTCCGCACCGAGGCGGCAGCGGAATAATTCTTAGACGATGTATCTGTGCTTAGGGTTCCCTCGGGGTCAAGTACTCGAAAGGGGGCACCCAGGAGTGGGCCAGGGGGTCAGACCACCCCCAGGCGCGGCCAGGGGGCGCGCCGCCTGGTGGTGTGGGCCCTATGTAGCCCCCCTCCAAGTGCCCTTCCGGCTAGCTTCCTCCTCTCGACTTCTAAGACTCCTCCGGTTCTCCCCCTCTTCTTATGATCTTCTGAAATAGGGTGTCCTGACGGGGCTTTTTCCATCAGATTTCTGGTTCCGATGTTTCTTCTCCCATAATTATTAAACATGCAAAATAAGATGAAATAACATAAGTAATGTATCATAACATGAAATATATCGACGGATAAGAGAAAATAACGATATAAAATAGTGATGCAAAATGGACGTATCAACTCCCCCCAAGCTTAGACCTCGCTTGTCCCCAAGCGAAACTGAACTCGGTAAACATGACCACGGGTTTATGTAGTGAGGTGTAGATAGATAAAATACGTACAAGAAGGATCACATCTATAAATACGCTAGTCATTCTAGCAAGCAACTCTTTCTCATATAATTTAACTTGAAACAAGTAAATGGAGTCACAATAAAGGTGCAAAAGGAAATCAAAATTGGTGAAGGAAAACTTCGTTCTTGCTCAGAGAACAATTAATAATGTACTCATATTTCAATCAGAGTCTTTATATTAGATCTTATATTTGCAAAGTTTAACGTGCTCAATCATAAAAATTTATTTGCAATCATTGATAACTCTCAAAGTGGTATTTAAACAGATAAAACATTTGTACTAAACAAGAAGAATAAGGAATGTGATTGAGTAAATCAACACATAGATGGATGAGTCGCAACAACTCAAATGCTAGCTTAAGACGAGAAGAAATAGGTTTACTGACTAGACATAAAAGGAAAAGATAGGCCCTTTGCAGAGGGAAATAGGGATTAACTCATGTGCTAGAGATTTTATTTAATAAACAGAGATATAAAATGTTTTACACTCCTCCCAACCATCTTACACAAACCATGGCTAATAGAATCCTCGGGCTCCTTCCAACAATCACATACCATGGAGGAGTGTCTAATATTAGATAGGTGTATATGTCTATGTCAACGAATGGCAAACATAAACTACAGTACGTCACAAGCCAACTAGACTTCACAAGAGCGGCTCCCATTGAAGGACGCAAATGGTGTAGAATGTCATCCGTGTTTATCTTTTGTTTATACAATTATGCTTTGACTGATAAATCAGGGGCAATAATAGTGAAGAGAATTTGTTGTATTAATTTGGGGCTGGGCACCCCGCTGCCAGCTCTTCTAGCATTTGGATAAACGGATGATGCCACTAGTCCAGGTGTGTAAAGTCTAATCAACAAGTGAGATAAATATTCTCTATTTGCGTCCTCGTGAGCTAAAACAGGAACACAAAATAGGAATAATTTTGAAGGTTTTAAAGGTAGCACACAAGCAATTTACTTGGAGTGGCGGTTAAATACCACATATAGGTAGGTATGGTTGACACAAATGATATGGTTTTGGGCTCAAGGTTTGGATGTACGAGAAGCATTCCCCCTCAGTACAGGTTTTTGGCTAGCAAGGTTGGGTAGCAAGCATAAGAATTGAAGGAAAACAAACAGCCATATATATGATAAAACCAATCGTGCAATCTTCCTTGAGAAGTGCAAACAATCTTACTTGAGAATACTAAACTTATGGGCTAACAAGAAAGAAAGATCATGGACCAATATATCTACATGAAACTCCCTCTTTTCTACTTAAGTCTCAAAGTATTTTGCTACTGACCAACCGCTAAGTTTGCCAAAACCAACTAGATTAACTTGATGCTCCAATATTGATACCAATACTAATAACAATGTCAACCGAATCACATAAATTTCAAGCTAAAATAAAGTGTTGAATATGATGAAACTTCTCATTAATACTCCATTACGGCAACTCAAACCAAGGGATACAACGATAACCAACTAAAGGGTGATACTTTCATACTGCAAACCATACTATATGATATTTCCTCTACTCATGATATGCCTCTACTAAAAGGAAAAAAGGTGAAAGATAGACACTACAACGGAATCACTCTATTGCAACGAAACTAGTCGTTGTAAAAAGTGACTTATCGTCGCAATAGGGTTCTGTTGCACCGAAATAGGGTTCGTTGGGAGGCGTCGTGAAAACCTCCGTGGTAGAAGGCTGTCTCCGCGCACTTAGAATCGTCGCTAAAAAATAATCCAGTTGCAACCATTTCCTAGGCCAATTGCCACGCACGTTTCCGTCACGTCTCGCACATAACGCAACGTACATATTTCGTTGGTACACCTCTAGTGCAACAAATACCCAAACGTGGCGAGTGACCAATGTGGCAACGGCGAGTGTTCCGTTGCGCTTGTTCTTTCGTTGCAAAAGTCGAGTATATTTGCCACGTCCAATTGTGTGGCAAAAAACTATGACAACAAACATTATACGCGTGGGAACAACGTTTTGCCACACACAATCAATCGTGGTAAGATGATTTTGAAATAGTAATCGCTACGGCCTTCATATTAGTAGCCATAAGCAATCGCGACAATTTCAACTATTCGTGGCGCCATTCAATTTCTACAAATTTTAGTTTCGTGGCGAGATGTAGTATTCGCAACATCCACATTTTATGTTGCTACAAGCAACTGCGACAATAACAACTTTTCGTGGCGCCATTGTATTTCGACAAATTTTATTTTCGTGGCGAGATGTAGTATTCGCAACATCCACATTTTATGTTGCTAGAAGCAACTGCGACAATAACAACTTTTCGTGGCGCCATTGTATTTCGACAAATTTTATTTTCGTGGCGACATATACAATTCGCAACGTACAAATTTTAGTAGCTAGAAACAACTGCGACAACTTCAACTATTCGTTGCGCCTTTCTATTTCTACAAATTTTAGTTTCGTGGCGAGATGTAGTACTATTCGCAACGTACAAATTTTAGTAGCTAGAAACAACTGCGACAACTTCAACTATTCGTTGCGCCTTTCTATTTCTACAAAATTTAGTTTCGTGGCGAGAAGTATGGGAATTCTGTATTGCAACGAACATAGTTTGGTGGCGTGAATGAAATATCGCAACAAAGTTAGTTTGGTGGAGAAAAAATATTGCGACGATGTCTCCCTCATGGTGGTGAGAGTCTATTTCAACAAAACACTTTGTTGTGGCGACTGAGCCTTCACGCAACACTACAATTATCGTGGTAAACTACCTATTGCCACGTTATAGAAAAAAAAATAAAAAAAAATAAGGAAACAAAAAATACGGGCATTGAATTAAAATGTTCAAAAGGGTACGTAAAATATGTTTATTTACACAAAATAATAGTTCTCATAGATATTTTTAATATATACAAATGAAATTCTCGTACAACATGGATCAAATCAAGATAAAATCAAACTGAAATATCCAGTGCAGCTATTTGTTTCCATCAGAAGTTTGATTGCCGTCCTGCAATCAATTGTAAAAAAAAAAGGTGTGAGTCTAGTCAGCAAGAGCACATGCTGAAACATAAGAACCAGCAGACTATAGTGTATGGATGAAGCAAAAACAGTTGTTGTTTCTCAACGAAGCCACAACCCATAGTGAAACATAAACTGCAGCAAGTATAGGGTGGATGCAGCAACGCTATAGTGTGGGTGAAGCAAAAACAGAATGTACTAGTACCGAATTGTACAAGATTGTGACTTACATATGACTTAAACATTCGACTTTTCTGTATCGTGCTGTGCGGAGGAACTATTTTCTTAGCAGGACTGTTGGTAAGTGGTGGTTGCTGGTTCGACTTCTTAGACGTCTGCAAAAACAAAGTGCACTGTTAGCAACGCAAGTAAACAACTAAATCTTACTAGTTTGCAATTGTATGACTATCATCACCTGAGGTGTAGTCGTCTTTTGCTTTTCCATCTGTGCGGAGAGCTCGTCAAACTTTGCCTGGAACTGTGACTTAAACTGTGCAACCAAGTTATTTTCAAATTCTTTTCTTGAGTTTCTCTCCGCCTCCATCAGTTTTTCCCTTTGAGCAAGCTCTTCCATTAATCTCTTCTCAAGATTTTCTCTCTCAGCCCGCTCTACATTAATCTTCGCTTCCATGCTTGCACGTTCATCTTGTAACTTCTGTTCTAAAGTAGTGACCTTCGTGGTGAGCTGGGAGTTAACTTTTTGGGTCTCTGCCGTAGCCCGAGCTTGCTCCTCTAACAGCAACTTAGACCGCTGAGAACTAGTTTGCACCTGGGCCATGTATCCGAACCCACGAGGCTGCGATGACTTGCATTGAACTTTAGATTTATATGCTTTCTGGAAAATATTGATTCTTTGTTCAGCTGACAATGGAACACCAGTTTCCTCTAATCTGTTTTCAATCTCTTTACATGCTGTTTCCTGATTACGAAAAAAAATCTCAAATTAGATGAAGAAACATCCAAGATGGAGAACAGTAAATATGTTTAGAGTAGCTTCTAAGTCAGTTAACTCACGTAAACATCCTTGGACTCTTCTGTAGTCCATGTTCCATCCTTTGTGTGGGTCAGTCTCCAGAGAGCAACACAGTCTGGCTCTTCTCCAGTTTCCGAATCCCTCTGCAAGTAGTGCAACAATTAGATACTATAAACATTAAAGCAAAGTGAACACCGACGCATGCATAGTGAGTAGGCCCATACATTCTCAAAACTGAGTTGAGAGTAGGATTTTGATCCTACTCTGTGTTTTGTCTTCATCTGCGAACGGTTATCCTTGTTCTTTTGGCTGAGTTCCTGCTCATTCAATTACAAAAAAAAACTTGTCAGACAAGCCATTTGATGATAGTACACAATTCACAAACAGGTAGTATAGAAATAACCAGGAATTTCGGATCAGTGCCAAAGTACTCGATCAACCATTCCCACTCTTCTTTTTGTAAATCTTCTGGGACAACTGCCCTTCTGGCATCATCTGTTCTGTATGCCTTGTAAGTGCTGCTGAGGTTTCCTCGCCAGCCTCTGTAGCGTTCTTTTGCAATTTTAAGAATTTTTTCGTGTGTTTCTTCTGTATCTGGCATATCATATCTGTCCTGTAATGCGTAGAACAAACAGATAGACTTAGTTTAGTAGTAGTTCTTTTGCTGCAGTTTAGTACATTAATTATGGACGAAAAAAGCAGACAACACATGTGAGAAAGGTTGTACGCACCAACATATCTGTGATGATGATGCGATGGATGTTAGGGTGAATGTCTGTCCACCTCCTCACTCCAATAATTGGTAACCTTCTTTTCATTGTGATTACCAAGTCATCCTTGAATGAACGGTTGTTCATTCCTACTGGACCACCCAATGTTTCAGAGAAATCAACACCTAGCTTTCCAGCTCCATTGGCATGACGCTTCTTATTGGCTTTCAAACCTTTCACAACACCTCGCCCTTTCTTCTTCGGTATGTCATCACCTACATCCCAAAACACACACAAAGAAACAATTTATTTTGTAGTTGATTGAAAGAAATTAGGACACAGCGGTAAAAAAATAGCTAGTACCTTCTTGTAGTTGTAGCTTCGGGCGATAGCAGCGTGCATGGGAAGGCCAATCATCAACGGAACACATGTCAGTTTCAGACACATCAGTGTTAGGTTCAGTTCCTGTTTCAGGGTTAACATTTGTACTGAATCAGCAATCGTAGATTTTATCCATTAAAACAAATATTAGACAGAGCTTAAATGTCAAAAATAAATTACCACGTCTACGTTTTCCCTGACTTTTTTTATATTGTAGTATACTTTCAACCCTTGTCATGCAGACAGATCCTTTCTTTATTACTGAAAATGTTAACAATAAATGGACAAAGCATTTGCATTGTGCATAATTCAGAAAGCTGATTAAGAATTAATGAACTTGTGTACCATTCCCAAAGGAGTAATCTGTATCTTCTTCTTCGTTTGAAGCTTGTTCCTTTTCGGTTGCATCCCTAACTGCATGTTTATCAAAATTGTGGATTAGGTAAGGAATGCATAAAATAGTTACCGGGGAAAATATTTATTAAAGTCTGTATTGAAGGAGTTGCGAGTTGGAGATTTGGCATGAAAGTATAACCTGTGAGAGTGATCTGTCGCTTTTTTCTGGTGGATCCAGTTGCATCATCAAGCAGAGACTCTTTGGTTGCAATATCAACCGCCCTGGCCTTCTCCGTAAACACACACAGGGAGATCTTCTTATCATTAGAGTGTATGCGTTTCAATTGCTCAAAATCACTACCATGGTCTATTGGAACAAGTTTTCCTTTGCCAGGGCCATTATTAAGCCTGCAGTACAGGTAATCACGCGCGCCACTGAAGCCAACTTTTTCAATCAAATTGATGAACTCCATATAGCAGATTTCCTCCGGTTCCATGGCTGCTTCCACAACTTTTTTGTTTTTATCACCTTCCTCATAGAAAAGTCTAACTTTCCAAATGGGTTCGGTCGTCTACAATTAGATAGAAGGAAAAAATGAGAACCCAAATATGCAGTGAGTTAGCAGATCTGAAATAAAAAAAATAGTTACATGGCATTATTCACATAGAAAACCAGATACACATATGATCGACTAGGTGTTCATACACGGATTAACGCTTCAACCAGAGGAAGAACAGAGAATAACAACCAATATCGAGACCATATAAGAGACGGCGAGATCACGGAGATGGACGAGAGAAGCAGATTAGACAGGAAAACCTGAGAGGATTCGCGTTCCATGGAGTCCGATCGAGACATCGACATGTGTAGAGCTCTGAACGTAATGAGGGCGAGATGAGATCTAATCTGCAATGGCGAAAGAGGTGGCCCGCAGATTATGCTATGGCGAAACAGGAGGGGGCATCGTGCACTTCTACATACACTTTAGCGGGAAATTTAAAGTGACTGCTTTTATTTTTTGGTGGGAACACAAAATTTCGCTACACTTGGCGTTTTAGCGGGAGGATTTAATTTTTTTTTTGGTGGGACATCGTATTCGAGCAACCACAACGCCTTGTCGACAATATAAGCGCTAATAGAGCAGTTAAACAATGCATGCAATCGCAGGCTGCCTAGAAGGCATATTTTGCATTGAGTTTCAAGGCGTCAGACTCTTAACTATCGAGGGAAAACTAATCGGATTTATTCCCTAGGGCTTACAACGTAGAATTGAAAACATGTGGAAGTCTCGCATGAGTCATGTAATGTCACTGAACAATTATTTCATGCAACTTATTAGCTGCCGTCGCCTTGTTTATTTATGCAAACTTGAAATTGCCACTGAAAATATAAACAGGACAAGTAATCTTCACTGCAGATGAAGGTTTGGGTGATCAAACCACTGAAGCACATCGCTAATGGCAGTACGATAATTACATACATCCATACGTTCATGATCCGATGAGAATGTCCAAGTTGGCAGACTACGTACTGCAACCAGGGCGACACCGCCCGCATCACGATCTTCACGTCCAAGTGGCGGTTACGGGTGCTCCTAAGTGTAATGAGAATAGCTTGCTTTTCATATAAATGCTTGCCCTCAAGGAATTCCCGCCGTGCATTCCTGCCAAACATAATGCGGCCGTCCCTGTCCGTGTTGTATGGAACGGTGGTGAACGCCTCTGATGATCCGAGGCATAGCCCAGCATGGCCTGAAGACGGAATGCCAGCACTGTCCGCTATGGACTGAGGTAGTTTCTGGATTTCGAGCGTGTGGATGACATACAAAAAGAAGTAGGTCATAGTAAGGCACACGTTGTAAGCATAAATTGTGTTGAAAAACATAAATAGCATTGGCACCTTACGTACCATCTCATATCTGGCCACATTTGTCCACGTCAAACGAGTCACGTATGGCACTCCAATGTATTCATCTATTGTGGGTAGAAGCTCACGAACGTGGTCCTTCTCATCGTCATCAAGATCAGCTCTCTGGGAGAAGATGATGGAAGAGTCGAATGGGTCATCCTCATCCATGGACTGCTGATCCGTGGACTCCTCATCCGTGGACTCCTCAACAGTCCTGGGATCTGGGTCAGTTTCATTGCTTGTAGTAGCGTCGTGGTCGTACAAGTAGTGCCTGCGGCACATGTCGAACTTGAACACCTTGACGGTGAGCAAGGCGTCGCCATCGTAACTGAAGAGGAGGAACATGCCGCACTGCAGGAAGTAATATTGGGCGAACTTGTCCCAGCCGTGCTCGAGGAAAATGCGGCCAGCTTCATCAAAAAGCACATCCATGTCCCAGTTCTTGCTACTCGGATCGTCCGCCTCACGCAGCTTAAGTTCACGTGGTTCACGGCCCTTCAACAACTCCACAAACTTCTTAGGCAGCACCTGCAGCAATATGAAAGTTAAATGGATAGAAAAGAGTGCTTACTAGAAATAAATTTACTGTTTGATGATGGATGAGTACTATAAAAATGTAAACAAGTAGTACCTAGTAATCAGTTATACTAAATCTTAGTTGAGCAATGAGGGTGTTTGCCACATTAATTCAAAAAGATGAACTTTCAGTGGGAGCTGAAATGTACCATATCGAGTGAACATATTCACGTAGAGCAATTGAGCTACTACAACCCATCTACTAGACCTTAATTTGATTCACAAATTTAACTAGCTACAGGATCATAGCTCAGACACTATGTCAGACTAAATAACTGAAGTGGTGGTGTGGGTCGATGAAGCGTACCAGTTTGTCCGATGTAGCGTCTACTACGAGGGAGTAGAACTCAAAGTGTGCCAACTCCATCTTAACAGATCCCTCTGTTCATCATATAATAGAAATGCAAATCAATTTCCGGCTACATATATAATCGGGAATTAACATTTTGGTGATACAGTCCACGTACTGAATGCCGCGTTGTATTGCAAGCGGCAACTGCTTAGGTCGAACATCTTTACTGTGATGACATTGCGGCCGTCGTAATTGCAGATCAGAATAAAGCCTCTCTGCAGTTTGTAGGTCCGGGCAAAACACTCCCAGCCGCGCTTGAGGAACATGCGGCCAGTGCTGTCGAACCACACATCAACGTCCCACGTGGTGCTACGCCGATGGCCGACCTCAAGCAGCTTCAGTGCACGGGGTTTACGGTCCCCTAGCAACTCTGCGAACTTCTTAGGCAGTGACTGCAGCAGAGGATAGAGCAAACCATGAACATCATTCCACCTATCTGACTAAAATGACAAGTAAAATGAGTACAATACCTGTTTGTCCGATGAAGCATCATCTACGTAAGCGAGGAACTCGTAGTCCATTGTATGCAAACCCGCCTGTAGATCGTACTAAAAAGTATGACTTCAGTTACATTTAGCAGACGTGCCAAAACAGCAGAGGTTAAGAAACATGAAGGTTCACTACAAATTTAGGAGTAAATGCAGTCTAGCAGCATCATGGTTCAGAGACATTCATACACAGGTGCAATTTAAATTTGACATGCATTCAAGAATTTCATGGAAGTACGGAACTTCAGAAAAGAAAATCTACTAGTATGTCAAGGAAATGGTGTGCCGACAATCAATTGTACTGCTTTAGCAAATTAATTGAAATAGCTACTGGTCCTAAAAAATGGCTCACATCTATTGTCCTGCTGAAGATTAAAAATGGAAATTACTAAAAATAGCTAGTGAACCTAAAAAGGGGTAAAGTCAACTGTACTTGTGAATAGTAAAAAGGGAAATTACTAAAAGTAGGTACTGGTCCTAGATATGCCAGTGTGAGTACCAGAGGTCTTACTTTCAACATCACTAATTACCTACCTAGAAAAAGGCACACACACAACAACAGCTACCAACATCAATTGGGCACCTGGAACTATCAAAATTAACATGAAGGTATAGTGCAACATCTCAATCAGATGCATGTAAGTACCATTTACTTTAGTCATAAACGTGTAAAAGACAAATCAATCATGAATGACATCGAACATAAATACGTGCTACCATCTATATGTAGCACAAGATTTCACATTTCTTTCCTGTCTAGACAAGTAGGACACTAGTTACCTTATAGAAAATGAGTGTTTGAACTTAAATCGTTCTGCAATGCATCCACAAGAGGTGAAGTTCTAACCTGAGTGTCGCCCGCGATGGATCAGTGGTGAATCGATGCGTCGTGGGTCAATCTACAGCGCGATGAAGAGACTGGCGACGACGGCGGTCGCGAGAATGCGGCGGCCCAGAGAGGGATGCTGATCGAGGGGCGGCGAGGTCGAGAGATGGATGGCGGCGGCGACGGTGTCGGTGAACTGCGGAATAAGGGTTTTCTCGGAGCAAATAACTGTAGGTACACAAAGAGGAGGAGTGCGAACTTGACGTGACAATACGAGAGGAAGATGATACTTGGGCCCACCTGTAAGTCTGTTACCACAAATGGTGGGTACATTTCCGCGGGGCAGTTGCCATTTTTATGGTTCCTATCTGAAGTGCCACCGAGCGTCTCCCCTCCCCTCGCTTCATTTCAGCAACATTGCACGTGTGGGATCTCAAAAAGCCGCTTCCATTCTCAAGTTGCCTACCAATCTTATGTCGTAGCCGTTTCCGGGGACTTTCGGTCCAGAACATTGTTCCCTTCCACCTACGATGCCTGGAATACAGCAGAGATGAGAATGTAAGCCACACTTGGCAATGTGGGCCCACACAAAATGCTTGAACCCCATTGCAGGACTTGTATGGTGCCGCCGTTGCGCTGGGTGGCGTCGAAGCACCGGACGTTAACCCGGAAGATTCTCGCCGCTTCTCGCTCTTGCATGCCAGCCTCGACACCTGGGGCATCCTTACAACCCACTCGAAGCAACTCACTCCACATGCAACACTGCACCTTGTAACCCCTGCCCATGAGTACGCGATGCGTGATCTGGTTTTATATTGCCTTCGAAAGCGGAAGGAACGGCCGAAAACGGGGATTTCCTTGGCCAACTTGTTGTTTCCCATGCCCAAAGTCGAAATCATGATGCATTCCAAGAACCTCGCTTCATTTCAGCAACATTGCACGTGTGGGATCTCAAAAATCCGCTTCCATTCTCAAGTTGCCTACCAATCTTATGTCGTAGCCGTTTCCGGGCACTTTCGGTCCAGAACATTGTTCCCTTCCACCTAGGATGCCTGGAATACAGCAGAGATGAGAATGTAAGCCACACTTGGCAATGTGGGCCCACACAAAATGCTTGAACCCCATTGCAGGACTTGTATGATGCCGTCGTTGCGCTGGGTGGCGTCGAAGCACCGGACGTTAACCAGGACGATTCTCGCCGCTTCTCGCTCTTGCATGCCAGCCTCGACACCTGGGGCATCCTTACAACCCACTCCAAGCAACTCACTCCACATGCAAGACTGCACGTTGCTACCCCTGCCCATGAGTGGGCGATGCGTGATCTGGTTTTATATTGCCTTCGAAAGCGGAAGGAACGGCCGAAAACGGGTTTTTCCTTGGCCAACTTGTTGTTTCCCATGCCCAAAGTCGAAATCATGATGCATTCCAAGAACCTCGGTTCATTTCAGCAACATTGCACGTGTGGGATCTCAAAAAGCCGCTTCCATTCTCAAGTTGCCTACCAATCTTATGTCGAAGCCGTTTCCGGGCACTTTCGGTCCAGAACATTGTTCCCTTCCACCTAGGATGCATGCCAGGAATACAGCAGAGATGAGAATGTAAGCCACACTCTGCAATGTGGGCCCACACAAAATGCTTGAACCCCATTTCAGGACTTGTATGGTGCCGCCGTTGCGCTGGGTGGCGTCGAAGCACCGGACGTTAACCCGGACGATTCTCGCCGCTTCTCGCTCTTGCATGCCAGCCTCGACACCTGGGGCATCCTTACAACCCACTCCAAGCAACGCACTCCACATGCAACACTGCACCTTGTTACCCCTGCCCATGAGTGGGCGATGCGTGATCTGGTTTTATATTGCCTTCGAAAGCGGAAGGAACGGCCGAAAACGGGTTTTTCCTTGGCCAACTTGTTGTTTCCCATGCCCAAAGTCGAAATCATGATGCATTCCAAGAACCTCGCTTCATTTCAGCAACATTGCACGTGTGGGATCTCAAAAAGCCGCTTCCATTCTCAAGTTGCCTACCAATCTTATGTCGAAGCCGTTTACGGGCACTTTCGGTCCAGAACATTGTTCCCTTCCACCTAGGATGCCTCGAATACAGCAGAGATGAGAATGTAAGCCACACTTGGCAATGTGGGCCCACACAAAATGCTTGAACCCCATTGCAGGACTTGTATGGTGCCGCCGTTGCGCTGGGTGGCGTCGAAGCACCGGACGTTAACCCGGACGATTCTCGCCGCTTCTCGCT
This sequence comes from Alopecurus myosuroides, assembly GCA_028641055.1. NCBI lineage: Eukaryota > Viridiplantae > Streptophyta > Magnoliopsida > Poales > Poaceae > Alopecurus > Alopecurus myosuroides. The sequence continues at coordinate 82,614,492 of CM054059.1, read as the reverse complement.
TTTGCATGCCAGCCTCGACACCTGGGGCATCTTTACAACCCACTCCAAGCAACGCACTCCACATGCAACACTGCACCTTGTTACCCCTGCCCATGAGTGGGCGATGCGTGATCTGGTTTTATATTGCCTTCGAAAGCGGAAGGAACGGCCGAAAACGGGTTTTTCCTTGGCCAACTTGTTGTTTCCCATGCCCAAAGTCGAAATCATGATGCATTCCAAGAACCTCGCTTCATTTCAGCAACATTGCACGTGTGGGATCTCAAAAAGCCGCTTCCATTCTCAAGTTGCCTACCAATCTTATGTCGAAGCCGTTTCCGGGCACTTTCGGTCCAGAACAGTGTTCCCTTCCACCTAGGATGCCTGGAATACAGCAGAGATGAGAATGTAAGCCACACTTGGCAATGTGGGCCCACACAAAATGCTTGAACCCCATTGCAGGACTTGTATGGTGCCGCCGTTGCGCTGGGTGGCGTCGAAGCACCGGACATTAACCCGGACGATTCTCGCCGCTTCTCGCTCTTGCATGCCAGCCTCGACACCTGGGGCATCCTTACAACCCACTCCAAGCAACTCACTCCACATGCAACACTGCACCTTGTTACCCCTGCCCATGAGTGGGCGATGCGTGATCTGGTTTTATATTGCCTTCGAAAGCGGAAGGAACGGCCGAAAACGGGGATTTCCTTGGCCAACTTGTTGTTTCCCATGCCCAAAGTCGAAATCATGATGCATTCCAAGAACCTCGCTTCATTTCAGCAACATTGCACGTGTGGGATCTCAAAAAGCCGCTTCCATTCTCAAGTTGCCTACCAATCTTATGTCGAAGCCGTTTCCGGGCACTTTCGGTCCAGAACAGTGTTCCCTTCCACCTAGGATGCCTGGAATACAGCAGAGATGAGAATGTAAGCCACACTTGGCAATGCGGGCCCACACAAAATGCTTGAACCCCATTGCAGGACTTGTATGGTGCCGCCGTTGCGCTGGGTGGCGTCGAAGCACCGGACGTTAACCCGGACGATTCTCGCTGCTTCTCGCTCTTGCATGCCAGCCTCGACACCTGGGGCATCCTTACAACCCACTCCAAGCAACTCACTCCACATGCAACACTGCACCTTGTTACCCCTGCCCATGAGTGGGCGATGCGTGATCTGGTTTTATATTGCCTTCGAAAGCGCAAGGAACGGCCGAAAACGGGGATTTCCTTGGCCAACTTGTTGTTTCCCATGCCCAAAGTCGAAATCATGATGCATTCCAAGAACCTCGCTTCATTTCAGCAACATTGGACGTGTGGGATCTCAAAAAGCCGCTTCCATTCTCAAGTTGCCTACCAATCTTATGTCGAAGCCGTTTCCGGGCACTTTCGGTCCAGAACAGTGTTCCCTTCCACCTAGGATGCCTGGAATACAGCAGAGATGAGAATGTAAGCCACACTTGGCAATATGGGCCCACACAAAATGCTTGAACCCCATTGCAGGACTTGTATGGTGTCGCCGTTGCGCTGGGTGGCGTCGAAGCACCGGACGTTAACCCGGACGATTCTCGCCGCTTCTCGCTCTTGCATGCCAGCCTCGACACCTGGGGCATCCTTACAACCCACTCCAAGCAACTCACTCCACATGCAACACTGCACCTTGTTACCCCTGCCCATGAGTGGGCGATGCGTGATCTGGTTTTATATTGCCTTCGAAAGCGGAAGGAACGGCCGAAAACGGGGATTTCCTTGGCCAACTTGTTGTTTCCCATGCCCAAAGTCGAAAGGGATAATTAACAAGGTGCCCTCAGTTGGCACTAGGGCTGGAATTCGAGCCGAGCCGAGTCAGCTCGGCTCGACTCGCTCAAGCTCGGTCAAGTGACGAGTCGAGCTCGGATCGACTCGTTCAACAAACGAGTCCAAAATCAAAACTCGGCTCGGCTCGGTGAACTCGCGAGTAGCTCGCGAGCTACTCGTTTAACTTTTTTTTATTTAGTAAAATTATAAAAGTCGACATTATATATTATATATATAATTATTTTTATTATTTGGGGCATGTATAATAAAATCATCACAATGATCGATGAAAATATGTCACCATAAAATAATTTGTAGTAAATAAACTACAATAATCAGTAAAAAAAAATTCACATATATAAAAATATCATTAGAAACTCTTTTTACCGAGTTAAACGAGCTAAACGAGTACTCGTAAACTCGGCTCGTTTAGCTTGAACTCGTTTACTGTCGAAAATGAAAACTCGACTCGGCTTGTTGGACAACGAGTTCGAGCCGAGCCGAGTCGAGTTGCGAGCTACTCGTTTAACTCGCGAGTTTTGAGTTTTAATTCCAGCCCTAGTTGGCACCACGACCTCAGTTTTACCCCTAGCGCCGAATCGACCTCAGTTTTGCCCCTAGTCAGTGCGCAAGGACTCATTTCGCTGCTCCCACCGTTACTTTCGGCCCCCGTTAGGATCCTGACCTGTGGGACCCATCATAGAACCGTTGGCGCGGCCTATGTGCCCCAGCTGTTGAGCCTTGGCGCTGCATGTGGGCCCCACCTGTTGACGGTTGGCGCTGCATGTGGGCCCCACCTGTTGACCGTTCCTTGCGGCCGAATGTCACATGAGGCCCAATGTCAACATGTAGACATTATCCATTTATATTTATTAATCACTACATGCAGACTACGCATTATCCATTTATTAAACCATCAAATTATTCGTATTAATAATATAAAATATATACTGTGCTCAACTCAAATTTTTATGTTATCTTAGAAAACATAATGCAGCACATCTCTTATATATAAATTTTGTTTACAATGTGCAGATTTTAAAGCGATGATTAGAAAGGAAAAAACTATTAAACAGTGGGTACATTTGGACAAATATAAGAACATAACTTTATATATAGGGCTTATATATAATTAAACATACTTAAGAG